>CAXKVY010014855.1:0-17275 GCA_964058915.1 Tetropium fuscum | reverse complement strand
TATCCGTCCGTGTTGTGAATGAAGCTCCAGTCCAAAACATCACAGCCTCCATTAAAAATGGTTGTCTCACGTATGTTGCATTGTGCATAACGCTCACCTGGCCGACGGATAACTCTTAGACGTCTATCGGAGCTATATAGACAAAACCTAGATTCATCTGTAAATAGAACGTGTTCCCAGTCCTTAATGGTCCAGTTTAGCCTCAATAGTCCAGTGTTAAACCAAATAAGTATCCAGTAAAATTGTGATTCATTGAAGAAAAACATGTTCTGGTATAAAACTGTATTTTCTTTGATATTGCAGATATCAGAGAAATTTAAAAGACAAAATGTTCAGAAAACATGAGGCTATGGTTGTAATAAATTCAAAATATTTTGCAGACGCTCCCATTGATGAAAGGTGCGATCTGTGAGGTCAGAATGTTCAATAGCATATAGATTAACAACTTTTTTTTTGTTCAAACAGGCGAAACAATATGTAATACGTCGAATTCCACCATGTTTGGATATCTTAAATCAATTTCTTTGGGGCCATATTTAGTTCTTCTTGTACTTTTCTTAATTTATTACAAGCAACTTGTGAATGATTGAAATGTGATACAATCCTTTTACATTTACCAATAACATCAACAACAGCTGGCTGTGAGTGCAAAGATTCTAGTATTACTAATTGTAATGAATGAACATAATAATCCAAATATCAACGACCACGGCCGATATGCCGATATATATCGGTATCGGCCTTTAAAATATAGGTATCGGCCGATTATCGGTATCGGCTAAAATTTTTATATCGGTCGATCACTATTGTGTATTATGTCATTGTGTATTATATTTTGATAAGACCTTTTATTCAAAATGTACTTTTGTATGTATTTTACAATATATTATTTAAATCAGTGTTCATTTATATGTCTATTGTATTTTTATATGCTTTATAATGCTTATATTTGTTTGTTCAAATTTCACGGACAGTGCTTTTGCGGTATTATGAAGTACCTAAGTCTATTTTACAGCGGAATACTTTTATATATACATTCTTTTGTTATACTTGTGTTTTTATGTTACTCTAAATAATTTTTTTTCTATTCTATTCTATTCTATTCTATTCATGAAACAGGGTCATCAGCTCTTGAACTATCAGAAATGACGGTTGGTATTCTATAAAATGGCGAATGCTCCGGTTACAAAACGATAATTTAATTTTTTTTTAGTTAATATTACTTGAACTAAGTAAGTAATGGTTTAGGGTTTAGGGTAACTTTGTAGATTGTTCCGAAACAGTTTAAGTTCCCGCGAGAGAGAAATCAATGATTCTAGTCGTATGCCATCGGTTGTATATCTGCGAGCTTAATGACGCTTGTAAGAGCAATTTGAACGAGGGAATGTTTAATTTGTTTAGATGCGAGTAGCCTTGCTCTTGCTAATGTATCACCGCTATTTTGCTCCAGAACAGATTATGGGCTTTGACAGTCAGCGCACGTTTTTAATACGTCTAAATGTTAATCTACATTACCAGGCTACATCCATAATTGTATTTTTAATTGAAATGAAATGATCACGCTATTATGCAAATGAACGCATTAAAAATATAATTGGCCCCGTAAATCGTGAGAGCAGATATTAATAATCATCCTGGATTAATACCATCGTGAGAAAATATGCTGGCATAATCCAGACGCTACAGGTGATAGATATGCCTGCGATAGAATATAATAGACATACAAGTTATATTATTGTTGCAAGGTGACACTGAAGCTGGTAGGAAAGCAAAAATACTTAAAAAAATATTCACTAATATACGGGGACAGTGGTCGAGCGGTTTAGCGTGTAGGTCACCTAGCAGCAGTTGGTTCAATTCCCCAGGGTCTCCCTCATTCTTGCCTGAATGGGAATGGTGGTAGGTTTTACTCGATCCTGACCCACATGCTCACCAACAAATAATAATGTGCCGCCCCCTCTCCTGCACAAGTCTCTGCGTTCTAAGCTAACCATTGCTGCTAGAATGAGAAGTAGATATGTTATTATATGATACATGGTGTTTAGTTAAACTGCGTATTATATAAATATGTTATTTAAAGTTTTGTTTTTGTTGAGTTTTGTGAGAAAATGTATCCACTCCTAGAGCATTCTAACTAAAACTCAATGTACTGCTTGAAAGCTTAAAACTATTGTTTCAAATGATACTACTTTGAGTGGAATCGGACCTGTTCTAACAAAGTTCTAGGTCTAAGAAGCGGAGGAGAAATGTTACGTTCCGTCGGGTTATAGAACGTACCAAGAGGTACTTGCAGCCGACGTATCTCGATTTTTGAAATTTTGTCTGATACGTCTATTCGTGTTTCCATGGACGATTTGTAAGGCAGAGAGTCCAAGGAATCGTTTAAATTAATTATAAGGAAATAACGCTGAATACATTTTTATTAAGTACAAGTGACCGATGTAAGGTGCGAATGGGACAACATGTTCTGATAAAATCTCTCTAATATACCTTTCGCTATTTAGTGCACCTCCACGTACTGGAGGTGCACTAAACAATTCTGTACGTGCATTTAATGAAATTCCTCCCCACACCATCACGGAACCTACATTAAAGAGAGTGGTTTGACGTATGTTACATTGTGCGTAACGTTCATTTGGCCTTCTCATAACTCTTTGTCGACGATCAGAACTGTAGAGATAAAACCTAAATTCATCAGTAAATAGCACTCTTCCCCAGTCTTCAATAATCCACTCTAAATGCTCCCTAGCAAATTGTAACCTAGCTCTTCTGTGCTCTGCATTAAGAGTGGGTACTGTAGCTGGAATTCCTATATGAAGATTACTTTCTTTGAATGTTCTTATTACTGTCTTAGTACTAACTTCAACATAATGGACGGCTGTGCCTGAAGGTTTGTGCTGGTAACAAATCGTTCTCACAGAGCGCGAACTCTAATAAAACGATATTGAATCGCTGTCGTAACACGAGGTCTTCCTTGTCCTCGCCGCCTGTCGTAACTATGTGTTTCTCGAAACCGCTGTACGACTCTTGATATGGTTGAAACAGAAACTCCTAGTCTATCAGCATACTCAACCCTTCATTTATATGTCACTGCTTTAACACAATCATCATGGTTAAGATTTCTTCTACCTTGTTTCATATTCAAAACATAAATTCTGTATATCAACGTTTTGACAACTTATTAATTTTCATTGTTTTTACTCTAAGCCTACTTTTAATTTTCTACCAAATTTTTTACCTGAGGCCAAAGCTTTGATAAAAACATGATTATTTTAAAATCTCTATATTTTCATTAAAAATGGAGATATCAAAGCGAATAAAAAAAGGAAATGTTAAGAAAGCATGCAATATATGCAATAATCAATAATGGTTTACAGTATTTGTGTCTGATATTTCCCATAGAGTGTTTCAATGTTTGAGAAGAAAACTATCGTCATTGATACAGCCTGTTTGTATATAATTTTTTGATAAAACAACAAATTTAAAAGGTTCAGCGAATTCACTACAAAATTTGCTACAATTTAAAAAAGTATGATCTAAATTAGGCAACCGGTTCAAAAAATGTATTACAAAGTTGGGTAAAATTTGTTGTGTTGCGTTAATTTTGTACGCCAGTTATTGCGGTATCCTGAATTTGCATAGACTTTGCTTATTGTTAAGTCGATAGTATTGCTACTGCAAATTTCGAGTAGCCCTATATCTATACTAAACAAGTAGGAAGTGCACAGGTGGTACTAGAAGGATGTATTTGGATTAACTCTTCACAATCAATCAGGAAACAGAAAACATGTTCAAACTGTTTACTAAACTTCACTAATTTATTTAACACGTATTTATTTAACTGTACATTGTTTCGTTCTGTCGTTTAGAATATTACCTGCTTATTGGTAATCTAGGGTGAAAAATATTTTCTGTAACACTGTCAAACAAAAATATCCCTTATTGCCTAACCAAATATGTTTTGTTTTGTATGTGTCCTATTTGGAGGTGATGAAACTTGGTCGATAAATAGCACGGACGATCTTGTTCATTATAAGCATTATAAAATGTATAATTATTATGCGTGAAGATTAATTTATGACCATATATTATCTGAAATATTATATTATCATTTTGAAAATTATTATTTTCAGATGTAATAAAACAAAATCAGTGTCTAGCTTATCTATCGTTTAAAATATATAGAAATTCCATGTCTGCTAGATAGATAATTGTTACCTACGAGTAAAATATAATCAGAATAACGCATGCTTTATATTTCAGCAGGACATACCAGAGGTCTGCGACTGACAAGTATGAACGCCCCGATTGTGGCAGACATACGCGAAGATATGGAGCTCGACTGCCACTTCGACATGGGTATTGAGGAATTATACGCTGTAAAGTGGTATAAGGATGATCAAGAGTTCTTCAGGTTAGTATATTTAGCTCATATTTCAGGTTCGTAAACTCTCTTTAATATTTCCCGATATGTCCTGTTATTTATGGCAATCGTTAAAGAGCGAATGGAGTAGGAAAGCGAGTCAGTAGGAAAACTTGTTACTGCGACTTGGCCATATTTAGCAGATGGATATTCATATTATTGCATTATATTACTAGTATAATTATTGTTACTATCTAGTCTAGTCAGCAAGTGCCATTTTGGTGAATTTTTCTTAGCCTGTATCGAAAATTATGATTCAGAGCTTATTGGATTCGGAAGGACATCTAAAAACTTTATCAAAAATTTTAAGTGGGGCCGGTAAAAATTATAATAAACAATTTAGTAATAATTTAACTAACGTGTTCACTCGCAATTGAATACAATTGCCTAAAGCCACCACAATTACAAATAAACCTAAATTCAAACTTCTGGTCGAATTCAATTAGAGATGTATACTAGTGCAGTCTAACAAGAGATTTGGACCCCTAAGTGGAGATACTGTAAACAAAAATATGTAAAAAATCTGAAATTTTCCGTAGAATTCAATAAACCAAAATACAAACAACTGGCACCTCTAAGGTCCCATAGTAAATTGGACCCAAAGTTGACCAAAAACGGGGTTTTCCATTTTAATCTGTCATGGTGACCTAAAATGACAAAAAGTATAATACAAAAGTTGTAAAGCTATTAAATACTGGGTGAGTTAAAAACTAAGATATAAACATGATTCGAGGTTTTCCACTACCACCTAGGAGGCTTTGAAAAAAATTTTCACCTCTTAATTTCTTTTTGAGACAAAATGCCAACCAAAAAAATAAATCAAAACTTTTTTTGGAACTGAGTGTAGCTAAAAGATAAAGTGGTTTTAATAATTTAATTTTTCTATGTTTACACTTTACACTTGTGTTACATAACAATCCACAACTTTCGGAGGAAGCGAAATACAATCGCAATCATATGAACCAGTAGATGAACTTGACGAATCAACGTCAGCCAATGCTTTCCTCGGAGCAACGGGTGGCGGAGCTCTAAAGAGAATTCCTGCAATGCACTCGTAAACCCATCGCTCATTCTGATCGGCATTCACGACGCTGCCAGATTCGCCGCAGTATTTCCGCAAGGGCCCGTAATTTTGGCAATAGTAGTTTAATTCAGCGTCGATCATCTCGTCGGTGTCTTTGGGATGGATCATTAATTGTTTTTCATATTCTGCGGATGGCTCGTCTTTGATATTTGTCATGGAGCCAGTATAAACGTTAATTCTTCTGTAGCGCAATCTTTCTTTGCATACGGTTAAGTCGATCTCTAGAAATATTACCCGATTTGGGGGCGTGTCAAGGCTATCTAGGAATTTAAAGTCTTTGTCCGTGTAGGGATATCCTGTTAGAACCCATCCCCTACTTAAGCAGTCCTCCTCCAGTATCCTCTTATTAACAATTCTGGAGAGCAACTCGGAATGAAAGCATACCTCATTTCTGCAGGCTCGTAAATTTTCACCAAGCTCACTTTCCGCCATCCATGCTTGGCAGATGAGGAACTCAAAGTCTATATTGACAATGTTCAAATTCTCAGCTAATAACTTTGCCTGCGTTTTCCTGCCGGATCCTCGTGGGCCTATTATAACCACTCGTGGTCTAATGGGTCTCGAAGCCTTTCGCAACTTGATTAGCTCGATACACTCGAGCACGGTTTCTGTAACGTTCTTCTTTAGTAAATGGACCTCTCTCAGCACATTTTTAAATACAACTCGCAGTTTTGTTACATTCCTTCTATAGTCTGGCCATTCCTTCAATACGTTACAATACAGTAGTTGGGTTAAATCTGGATGGAAGGGAGCTATCAAATGAAAGACATGCGTTGGAAGGATTCCGAGCTGCAGCAGATCCTTAGCTTCATCTTCAGTTTTAATGCAATCTACTATTATCCAGCCAGCGTTATAGGCATTGTCCGTTCTAACGAGATGTGCCAAGCAATTTGCTATCATTTTAGGCGGGCAGTCAATGCTGTTTTTTTCTAGACAATGCCCCAGCGTTGATGATGTAATAACGACTTGTTTCGTGATTTTCGCTATTTCATTTGCAACTTCCAAACAGTTAACTCTAGGGGACTGCAAAAATATTATCCTTGTTACATCTCTAGCTCTTGCGGCGTTTTGCAGAACGTGTTTTGTAAACGTCACATGATCCACCGGCTGTTGTATAACCAGTTCCCTGGCAATTTCGTGGAATAATTCGTATATTCTGTATTTTTCTAGATAGGGAACATGCCATGTGGGGAAATTCAGTGGACGTTTGGTAGGGTCGGACATTTTGAATGGCAATTTGGAAACGTCAAATTGACAGATCAATTATCAAAGCTTATCGACTGCTCGATCGTATAAGAAGTATCATTAAAAAATTGTTCAACTGCTGAAAGATAAAATTCCTAGGAAAACATTTTCAACATAACATTTTCTAAAATATTTAAATAATTTAGTGCTGTAAATCTGTTCAATTTTCCAACAAATTCCGGGCCGGTGAACACTTATCCATGCCCAAACGTTTATTGAAAACCGCCCACTGACATTGATGAATCTCGTGTCGAGACCAAACAACTACCCGTCCTCAGATGCCTTCGACGGGTTACTCCTCTCTTTATGACAAGTAGTAACACAGTGAAGAAATTAATACGTTATATGAAAACTATAAATAAACAATATCTTAAGATAAATACGCATAACCGCGATCGCGAAATAATATAGAGTGACGCATCAATAGGTTTTGTAATATTTTGCCGAACTTTTCTAATATTCGCACTTTTTATAGTTGTTTGTTTATCCTTTACTCTTTGCCGCCAGCCGCCTGAATTGTGACACTCGGTAAACTAAAACTCCAGTCCACTGTCCACTATAAAAGAAAGGATGAGTGGACTAAAGCAACCCAATCGGTCTATGCCGACTAAGCAGTTTAATGTAGGCGAGGTGTAACTAGATCCCTCTATCGGCCATTGATGGATTTAGTTAAAATTTTTGTACCGGTAAAATAGCAATGTAGTTTCATTGATGACCACGATACAATAATAAATGTACATATCTATATTCTTTCTTAGGTATATGCCTCGCCGAAAGCCAAACACGATGTCATTTCCGGTAGCTGGTGTTCATTTGGTATCGGACCGAGGGACGAACTGCAGCCTTTCTCACTGCAAAGTGAGGCTTCAGCACCTGACTAGAGATCACAGCGGCGGAGCTTACAGATGCGAGATATCCAGCGAAGCTCCGGCATTCCGTTTGGCCTCAGAGACGCATAATGTAACCGTTGCCGGTGAGTGTTATTTTTGTCGTCTCGTGCGGGATTTCTCCGTTTGTTTGGATTTCTGAGTTTGGCGTATTATTCGCGCTCTCACGCCCACAAAGCCAACAAAATGGAAAAGTAATTGTTTTTATTGCTCGGAAATTTTTACCCAATTTATTTCATTCAGGCTATGCGTATCACGTTGGCTGATAAGAGTTCGTATGTTTCATATATTTTTAGAAGTCAGTAATGCCCTTTTGTAAACATTTTATGATATCGTGGATAAATAAAATCTTCTTTTACTGGTCGTTGTGCCATTAGTCCAGTCGATGAAGGTTTTCCGCTCCGAATTTTTAAAACCTTGACTGATTGACGGAATTAATATTTAGGGTTCTCACTAATTTCCAAAAAAATTTTGGAGCGGTTTTAAATTTGTGATGTAAAAAAGCCTTTTTTTTATTATTTAATTGAATTGTTAACTAGGTTTCTCAGCTCCTTATACTCATTCCACGCACCATCCGTCTTTAAACGCTTATATTTAGAATGTTCCTTATTTTTTAACTTGCTCATGAGCTTTAAATTATCGGTCAACCAAGGCGCTGGTGGTTTAGATATCCGCGATGTTTTAAGGGGAGCATGGATGTCGAAAGCTTTTACAACAAGTAAAACGCACAATTTATATAAGCAGCATAATAATATGGTGCAATGCACACAAACAAACGGCAACGGAAAAGAGACCAGAAGAATGCGGCTGGGAATTAATAGATGGTGCTTACGAGTTTTATTGGTTTGACGGTACTCAAAGTTGAACGGTTCACGAAATATCTTTAGAAAATATAGTATTGAAATCTTATAAAAAATCTTAAAATGATTTTCAAAAATTATACAATTTCATAGAGGACCGATCCAGACTATTGGTAAATATCTCCGAAACCTGAGGGTTTAGCCTAGGGTGCGAAACATGTTTTTTACTCAAAATTTTGCGCTCTATCCGGATTTTAAAAAATATATAGGGTGTTCCATTTAAAATAAGAAAGTTAGTTGCCGTCCAGGAGATATGAAACACCCTGTACATTCATCGATATTTTTAAAATACGCCGAAAAGGATACCAACAACCTGGGATAACACACATTTTACTCTGATAAATAGCAAAGGCAATATAGAGCAAATACACACTAAAAACTCACCCTGTATATTCTCTTGTGGATATACTCGTATATGGATTTCCCTTTTTTGGAAAAAATTGCAGGCCTACGGACCACGTTCTGTGCTTAAATTAAGGCCTATTGCATTCGCTACATCTTCCCCTATGACACCCGTAAAATATTCCCCGTTTTCGGGACGAAAAATCTTAAAATTTTTGGCAAAAAAATGTCAATTTTTGAAGGGCTGTATCTTGGTAAATATTGTACCTATAGAGCTGGTTCTGATCTCAAATTGTAGCAAATTTGATCTTTAAAATAAGTAATAAAATGCTTTATGAACAAACGCATACTTTAGAAGATATAGTGAAATAAACGAAAATTTTGCGGTTTTTCGAGTGCTACCAACAACACCTCTAATATAAGGAGAAAGTGCTGCCTCGTGACGCCACTGTCCGGAGGCCTACGAGATACTTATGTTATTACGGGCTTTATTTAGTTATTTAGGTAGGTATGTCTGAAATAGTTTTAATGTAGTTTTGGAGATCAATAAAAAGATCAAACTAAACAAAGATATTACGGCATAAATCTATCGGAGTCTATGAAAAACACAGCTAAAGAATAATTTAAATGGTTAACTGTTAACTGTTTCGAAATACAGTCAAGATTAGATGTGTCTAATTATTAGAGTCTAGATGGTTAATTGTTTTAAGAAAACTGAAAAGTAATTCGTGATTAATTTTAGACACAGGAGCAATATGAACAACTTCTGTAAAATTTGAACAAATGCTAGTAATCATAAATGTATACGCAGATGTCGCTAACGAATCGTTATTATTTATTGCAGCTCCTACGACATTACCACCTTTATTATCTAAATATGGATCAATGTGAATTTCATCCATTAGTAAACTAACATATTTGTCTTGGTCTTTTAAATATTTAAGGATTTTTTGTGCATATGTTAAAAAAGTTTTCTTCTCATCAATATGAGGATCAGTTAGAAAACCATTACAGACTCCTTTGATTGTTTCGGGATGGGGCAAAGTTTTAGGTCCACGATTTCGTAAATATCTATATGCATGAGGACTAATTTTATATAAAATTGAGCAAAGAACCATAGAGATAGTGGAATATCTATAACGTTCTTTTGATAATGTTCGCAATTTAAGTTGATCAGAAATAAATTCAATTCCTTGTGAAACATTTTCGTCCTCTATTTTTAAGTTTTTAAGTACATTGGACATAAAGTTCACAACATGGTTAAGCTTTGACATGTCTGTATGTACGTCTGAAAATGTATTTAGTGTAATTCTGTAAGTTTTTCGTCTTGATATTTTTATATATGATATTTTTTTTGACAAGTATTTGGGACAGTTCGGAAATTTACTTGGTACGCTAGTTTCTTTTAACCGGGGTAAAACTAAAATAACTGAAACGATCTCACCAGTTTTTGTATCCCGTTGGGAAATTTTGTAAATAAAATCTTCCTTTTCAAAGTGACACTCGCACACTCGGGAGTTGTCACTCGGCACAAAACTTTCACGTGGAATTGCAGAGAGCCATTTTCTGCGATACTCTTCGTCTCTGGGAAAACGAAACACCCGAACTTTTCTACTGGTTTCGTAATTTCCTGTACAACCGGGAACACAACACTTTTGGGGCATTATGATATAATACCGCAACAAATAAACCGTTAAAAAAGATAGAGAATCGATTAGGAACTAGGCAAGCGCGCGGGCAATATCAATAACTCTAACCCCCCTAGAGGTGTTGTTGTTCTTATTGGCGCGTGGCGCGTGGCGGCGTCCTATACTAAAACCCAAAACAAAACATCGTTAACAGGGTTGCCAAATTACAATTGACACGAGAGTTGTTAGTTGCTTGCTTCTTAATGACTTTTTGCGGCCAATTTGATTCGATAATTGACTAATGAGAAAGCTACTTTATTTTATTTACATTCTAATTTGTTTATATTATAAATACAGTACAACATATAGGCAGAGGAGCGTCGCACTGGAACACATTCTGGCATCGCCGCTCCGACCGACCTAGACAAGCCTGTTGAATTAGCTTAGAGAGTATATTAGCCTCCATCTCCTACGCAATTAGTGGTTATTATTTCCTTTCTCGAGAAAAAATGTGTATATTTTCCTGGACTATAAGATCGCAATAACTATTTTAAAGTTCTTTCGAGTAATTCGATTCATAATTATTATCCAATCCAATCTAATAAAATATCTGATCCACAGTTAAAATATCCATGGTATAGTGAATTTTTATAATATTGATTGAAACCGTCTATACCCACCACCACCAACCCATAAGCACTTTTTATTCGTCTCTTGCGTTTGACCTCTCGGAATAGATTACTTCAAAGCAAGTTAAGAATTCCCCCTCGACCCGTATATAAAAATGATCTGTGGAGAGAAACTCTACAGGGACACTTTTTTAATAAACGCTCTTGCGCTGAGGCGCCGCAATCTATAAGAAAATTCAGAACAGAAAAACTTGGCAGTATTGGTCGACTGACCACTTCCTTCAATAAAGAAACTTGAAGGAGGTCTCGATAAAAGTACCGTGTGGTGAGATGCTCCACATACTTTTCTGATGTAATTATAATAATTTTTAGGACATTTATTTCGTGTCCTCGATTTAATCAGGACCTCAATTACATTTGCACTATATCAGTGTTTACGTATCATTTTTGGTTTGAGTTACTTTGAAAATAAAGTATTTTTTAAAGAAATTTCAAATTATTCGATTGGATGATAATCATGAATCGAGTAACCCAAAAGAACTTTAAAATTATTGTGATCTTCTTCTAGCCTAGGAAAATATACAGGTTTTTCCTCGAGAAAGGAAATAATAACCACTCGAAGAACCTCAACATTTTCGCAACATTTTTCGTTACTTTCACTATATCTTCAAAACTATGCGTTTGTTCATAAAGCATTTTATTACGTATTTTAAAGTAGATTAAATTTTCTACAATGAGAGTAGAACCAGTTCTATAGGTACAATATTTACCAAGATACCCCCCTCCAAAGATTGGCATTTTTTTTCCAAAAAAATGAAATTTTAAGATTTGGTTCACTTTCGTCCCCGAAATTGGGAAAAATTTTGTACCACGTCTGTACTGGTAGCGGTAGTGGTCCTAACAACATATTAGAAAATCAGAACCAGCCATTAATTTCTGATTTTAACGATTTCTACTGTAGTGCACTGCATTTAGTGAAAATGACCCGCATCTTCACACCAATTCATACAAAAGGAAATGCTGGTTTTCCATGTAGGTTTTGTTGTTCTGAATAAGTTCTAAAGTCCCCGAAATGGAAGGGTAAAGATAAAATTTGGCAACGCTGCAAAGGGCTAACCGGTTGCACAAAAAATAGTGTGTATACCACGGCCGCGATTTAGTATCAGTCATCGACTGATACTAAATCAATAAGGAATGTAAGAAAATCAACAAGCTATGATTGTAACATTAAAAAATAATCTATAGAATAATGCCACATGAGAGTTCGATAAATTAGAAAATAAATTGTCGAGATCTTATCTCAAACTCGTTGATTAAAAGATGAACAAACAAGTTTCCGAAAACGGTCAAATTAATTTCAATTTATTCTCTCTCTCTTGTAAGATTACAACTGGTTACTTTAGAATCGGATACTTATCGTACATTAATTTTCTGCTTTATTAAAACATATTATGACAGGTTAACATTTTCGTGTTCTTACAGACATACGTTTAAAAATATCATTTGAAGAAAAGTTTGGGTGAAGGTCCATGGCATTTTTTAAACGGATTCTGATCATCCCGAAACTATCCAAGCCTGAGTTGTCTGACATTGATTTGACACTCAAGAAATTATTATTATATAAAATTTCATAGTGCGAAACTAAAGAATTTTTTTAGGGCTTATTCTTAAGTAATATCATTCTTGCAGGTGCAAAAATCCTCGTCCTCGACTCGGATTTTTGTTGCCACCAGCACTCATGCTTCTTGTTAAAATATTACCTAGCAACGTGTTTTTCCGATTTTTTTTGGAAAAATTAGATGCCGGAATGGTATTTGATAAGACTATTTCATGAGTAACAGATATTATTCTGCATACACATAGCTTAGAAAACATACTACCTATTATTTGTACATGCATACATAAGAAATATGTAGGTATTAATTTGAAACTGAAAAACATGTACTCGAATTAAACAACTATAGAAAATAAGTAATAGAAGAATATATAAACCTTACAAAACTTTGTATGAAACAAAATTGCTTCCGTTTCAATGATAAGTTCTATGAACAAACAACATGAAGGAACCGCAATGGGTCACTGTTTATCGCCTTTCATTGCTAATGTCTTCATGAGTCGATTTGAAACTGAAGCAAAAGAAGAATTCGAGTATTTTCCTAGGATTTGGCTGAGGTATGTGGATGACATTTTTGCCGTGTTTGACACTAAGATTGCGGATGTAGAAAACTACATTTCCAAATTAAATAGTCGTTTCACTTCTGTAAAGTTTACATATGAACTAGGAAATAATGGAAAACTTCCATTTTTAGATGTATTAGTAATTAAAAATAGTGACAATAGGTTAGAATTTGATATATATATATATATATATATATATATATATATATATATATATATATATATATATATATATATATATATATATATATATATATATATATATATATATATATATATATATATATATATATATATATATATATATATATATATATATATATATATATATATATATATATATATATATATATATATATATATATATATATATATATATATATATATATATATATATATATATAAAGGATAATATTATTCCAAATGAAAGGTCTGGGATTTACGAAATTAGTTGTAATGATTGTGATCGAAAATATGTTGATCGTCTCGTTGATCAATTAACACCAGATTTAAAGAGCATATGGCTCATCTAAAATATGGAAGAACAGATAAGTCTAGTGTTGCACAACATGCTTTTGACAACAATCATAGAATAGATATTAGTAATTTAAGATTAGTTAGAAATGTGACCAATAATAGACAGTTGGATGCATTTGAGAGCATAGAAATTGTAAAATGTAAAAGTAGTATGAATAGCGACAAGGGACCTATACCGTATAGCCCGCTTTACGCGTTGCTTAGCAACCGATCATTGAAGCGTGATAGTTGTAGTTGCGTTGTAGTTTAAGATTAGTTTTAATCGTCTCCGGATGATGCCAACTTGGTTGGCGAAATGCGCGTCGAGCGAAGTGAAAGTGTTTTGGTGTTTGTGGAAACTACTCCGAGTGTTATTTATGGTACAATTAAAATATAAATTGCAATTTTGGTACACATTCAGGGTATTTTTTGAAATGTTTGTTAACTCATTGATAACGTTGCGTGTAGGTAAATCATTAATGTTGTTGATGAGTCCAGTTGTACAATGAGAAGCTCGATGAGTGCCTGCAGGATCTTCTGTTTTCTAGCTGAAGGTTCTGAGGCCTCACTTCTAAGGATGTTTATGATGTTGGAATAATGTTCATTATCCATTCGCAGATAAGGCTTAATTGAGTAGGCTGAACTGTGGCCAGTAATTCCACCCACTCCTCCTTTAGCCAGGTTACTGGCTGCTGTCGGCCGCATAGACTGGTTTGTTATTTTTATTTCATTTGTATTTAATCCTGCCTTCTCTGCTGCTTCTTTAGTCCATTTCGAAAGTTCGTTTTTTCCCACTGGAGTGTTTTTGTACCAAACACTTGATTGTTCTTTGTTCCATGATAGGTTTACTGTTAAGAATAATCTATCAGTAGTTATTCTCGATGAACGTTTAACCATTTCGTGTTGGGCCAGCCACTTACCATGGGCCATTTTTTTTTCTCGACCCTGGGCCGTTTTATTGAAGAGTATTGACTTTTCTCAATCGCCAGATCAATATTAGCCATAGAATCACTTCCAAAGCGACTCATTTTCACTACATAAGCTGACTAGTACTGTTTATAAACAATATTACAAAATTTATTGAAAATAAAATCAGAAAAAATGTTTAGCGTCGTTTTCTGGTGTCCTAGGAGACCATAATTACTTGTTATCAAAGGTATTGTGATTTTTGGTGGCAACAGCTGTCAAGTTTTGCCGCAACTCGAAAAAACTGCTGACAGGTGCTGTCATACAGTTTATCCATCTAGAAACCATTTGTAATTCAAAATTGCGCGTTTGTGATTGGTGGAAATTAAGACAAGGGAAATAGTCGAAACAAACCGAATATTATCAATTATCAAATATCAAAGAGTAACATCTAAAACCGTGGATATCTGTGGTCCTTTGGGCAAGTAATTTTAGAAGTTGAAAATACCAAGACTTTTCTATTTACCACTTTCCAATGTGTTTTAAACTAAATAAAGTTTTTACATAGTTGTTAAAATATACAGGAAAACCATGTACAATAAACTAGCTGTCAGCTTAGATGCATGCCGGAGTATAAATTCTCATAACTTTTATTCTCTTCGCTTTATGGAAGAAATATTTCTCCGTCGCGACTCAGAATCTAATAATATAGCAAAGTTCATGTTCCTTTATTGAGTCCATGCACTGTTGGTAGAAACCTCGAGTTCGCATACTGCGGCCCAGCTTTATATATAAAGTATTCGGTTAATTTAAAGTTCTTTAATACACCGAGCGGCTTTTGAAATGGGATTCGGTGGGGTAAATGTGACTCAGGGAAGCGGTGGCGGCATGCTTCATTGATTCAGCTATGTTGATTTTTAACTGGAAAATAGGAAATAGTGTATTCGTTAATTCATAAATGGATGGCAGGAAATTAATAAATAATTGTAATATATAACATAATACAGTTTATAAATTAAATAATCTTTAAGTGTGATATACATAACTTAATACTAAGTAGTGAAAATAGGAAATAAAATAATAGGAGAATTTGGTTGTTTGTCAACTGGTTTCAACAAAGAGAAAACACATGTAACTAAGGAAGTATAATTGTTTCCTATAAATGGATTTCCGTAACAACGCAGAAACCCCTAAGCAAAAGGCACCAAATAGGTCGCCACGTAATAATTTCCAGCAAATCGAAGTTAATTGTCCAAAGTTTGTGTAAGATTGGCTTATATGTATTTTCATACAGTTTTGTCAGTGTAATACTCTAAATTAAGTGATTTTGGCTGATAAACAAATCCTTCGTGAGTCATGCTAGGCAGTATCTTAGGAAATTCATTCTCAGGTTTCGTCATCGTTTCAATCGGAATTTCAACAAGTTAAAATTCATATCAACGATTCAATCAGTGCTACTATGAATAGTTTCCCGACCCGGCGATAATAGCGGATTCCAGCAACAATATTCTGGAGTTTCATGATAGCGGAAACTGGAGTTTCACGATAGTGCCTCTAGCGATCAGCATGCCAGGGTGGTAGTGAATATTTTTGGCTTTCAAGTGTTTTGGATAAGTAAATACTTTGCTTTGGGTGCACATGCTACTGTCTTCCAGGCCGAGGTATTTGCGATTCTATCCTGTGGGCTGGAGCTGCTAGCTGGCCCACAAAGAACTGGTAGAATCAATATATGCTCCGACAGTAGAGCTGCCATCTTGGCACTTAGTGCCGTTGAAGTGCGCTCAAAACTGGTTCTGGAATGCAAGACCGTCCTCGAGACGCTCTCTCAGAGGAATAATTTACGCCTTGTCTGGGTTCCAGGATATGCTGGTGTACCGGGAAACGAGAAGGCCGATCAACTAGCCAAATTAGGCATTTTAGAGACACCTACTGGGCCTGAACCCTTCGTAGGGATCTCCAGAAGCACGGCGGTTCTCTCAATGAAGACTTTAGCCCAACAAATGTTTCAACATTGTTGGACAACTGCTCCAGGCATGAGACAGCTGACACAAGAACTCATATCTGGTCCCGACGCTGGGAGGACCAGACAGCTGCTGAAATTAAGCAGATGTAACTTAAGAACAGTGACAGGCCTACTGACCGGTCACTGCCACCTAAGACGACACCTTTACATAATGGGTCTTGTGGAAGACCCTGAGTGTAGGGGATGCTTGGAAGATGAGGAGACAGCAGGGCATGTTCTGATGAATTGCCCCGCTTTCCTGCATACACGTATGCAATACCTGGGACAACTGATGCTGATGCCCAGGGACTTTAGAGAGCTATGTCCCAGCCGCCTCGTTGGCTTTATTAAGGCAACTGGACTGGTATAGCTCTCGAAAGGCGGGACGTGACGGGCCCATACTGAGGCCTATACGTCAAAGGGCAGAGCCCCCGCCAATCTCAAATCTCAAGTGTTTTGGATTTTAATATTGTATTAACACTGTAAAAAGGTAATGATAACCAAATATAACATTATATAGAGGATTCAATATTCCATGTATTATAACTTAAAGCTATAGTATGTTATCGCAGGCT
>CAXKVY010014854.1:0-10075 GCA_964058915.1 Tetropium fuscum | reverse complement strand
GTATCGATTTTTGTATTACTTTTTATGTTATTAAATATCGTAAACTGTAGGGTTAAACAAACATAGAAGCCTCACTATATTGAATCCGGTACTTAATCGAAGACAACGCTGATACAGTTAAAGTTCAAACTGCTATACAAAAAAGTTTTAGATCAGAAACGGTCGGAATTATAGGACAAGATCTCCTTACCTTAATTATTGCCCTGATGCCAACTGAAGGTAATATAAAAGCAAGAATTTATAGTTCTAAAGATTTACAGTTGTCAAATGTCCTTAAGAACATAAGAGAAACAGTTATTTTTTCTCATGCATTTAGTGGTAGTGACACAACGTCTGCTTTTTTTTGGAAAAGGCAAACTCCAAACTATTAATTTATTAAAATCAGAAAGAAATGTACAAAGAAGTTGTTAAAACCTTTAACAAACCAAATGCTACAAAACAGGATATTATTGAGGCTGAGGAAATATTTTCTCTTGCACTATATAAAGCACAAAAAAATTAAACACCAATAAATCATCAGAGATATGTTCTGTTTGACACCTCGGTTGGCAATTAGTTAGTCAAACGGTTACTTTGGCAAGGCTATCCCCGACGTTTGCAACTGTGCAACAACATTCGTTGCAGGTTTACCACCAAATTCAGGCTTGGCCTGAAATGTTTTAGAGCCAGAAGAATCGGGATGGAAGAAATCAGGTGATATTTTAATACATGTTTTGACTACTGAAGCACAGCTCCCTTATCAATTTTAGAGTTAATTTCGTGTGCCTGCAAAAAGGGACGCGGAAAGCGATGCGGATGTTTCAAGGTTGGTTTAAAATGTTCGGTTATGTCTATGAACTGTCACGGAAAAGGATGCTTTAATGCGGAACGGACCGATGCAATTGAATTTGATCAAGAATAAATGCCTTCAGTGGATTAGACCTCAAGGGAAAACCACATAAAAAAACGCACCGACAAACTCTACCTTCTAGGTGGTGTGGAAACGAGTTTGGTTTAGAAATCGCTAATGATTATTTCTGATTCTTGTTAAATTCTATATAATTTATAAAAAGTTATTGAAACCGAATGCTACAAAATATTAGTAAGGCTGGATAAATATTGTGTTGCCACCCAAAAACGTTTTTGTTACCTACCCCTAACGTTGCCATCGATTAACATGAAAACCCTTGATATCTGCAAACAACTTATAGTACATGTTTTATAGAAAATTTAATTCTGAATATTTTGTAATACTTTTTTTAATAACTTTTTTAATACTATTTTTATCGTAGAATATTACATTTTCAAGATATTTAAAAAACCAGGGCGGTGTCTTTATAAAGCTGAAAAAGGGATGAAGCTCACCAGTTAGGGATGGGAACTTTTCGAACCTGTGTTGCTACCCCTATCAACTGTCAATTCAGAAAATATCAGCTTATTATAAATGTTTTCTTCTATTGTTGCTAATTTCCGTGTACTACCACGGACGCTCAAATTGTGATTTTGGTTTGCATTTTGTGTTTAAAGGTTGAAATCAGTTTTATATGATTTCGCACCTTTAGAAAAATCGAAATTCGTCACCTATACGAGGTGATTATAGATGAATTGGAAAAATACCCTCAAAAAAATTTTTTGCATAATATTATTCTACATAATTTCACCTCGTCTACGACCAAGCTTAGCAATGTAAGACATCGAAAGATCTTTTTTTTTCTAATAATGTAACAGTCTGGACTACACGGGATTAAATAGACAACGGTAACGTTTGCCTAATGCTAGTGAAATAGTTTAGATACTTTATTTGCGGTCTGATTAAAAAATTACCATTAACAACGTTTTTTCCAGCTTGCTAATGCATAAGTGCTAATGAAATACATATTAGTTTATTTAGTCCCTATTTCTGGATAAATGCCGTCAATTTGAAAGCTACGTACTTTAAAACTTTTTCAATTATGTACTTTTGAGAGTTGTCAACGGGTATCACACCAACGAAACTTATTCCAGTTTAGATGTCACATAGGAAAAATCTAACATTGGTCAAGTTCTTATACAATTTCTTACAATAAATCGATAATATTTCATACATTCAGATTCAGTAGATTTAAATGTAGTATGGTCCTTAAATAACCAGACACACTCTGGTTGGTCAAGCCACATTTTCATAATAACTAAATTAATAATCGACAGAAAAATCAGTTAAACGTGATAACAAGTTAGATATATCATATTATGAATTATGCAAAATGAGGAGCTAATAAACATATGTATAAAAAGCGGGGAACCTAATTTTAGCCTCGAACAAGAAAACAATAGTTGAACATACTCGGACGACTAAAAGTTATTTTAAACTTAAAGTGAAACAATTAAAAGCGGAAATAATAAAGTAATCTGATTGGTTAACAATGTAATTACAATACCAAGCAGATGCCAGTAACTAAGGAATTGCTTTTGTTTAATGATAGAGAATTTCATTAACTACAGAAAACCGTACGAAGAAAAGTTATGTGTATGGCATTGAAGAGATAGCCACGCACCATCGTTAATTAAAAGAAAATTTAAATTTTAACAAAAGTTTCCAAAAATTCAAATTTATTGCTTACGCGCCAATATTCTTGGCTAAAGATGTGACCTCGATAGGAGGGAGCCGAGCGGCACCATTGCTCTTTACCCCTAATATCTATGTAGGCCGAGACCGCCTCGTAAGGGGTAGACCGCGCATTTCACGTGACTCTCCCCACAAATGTGATCAGTGTCACGTGAAGTTACGCAGCCTCCCCTGGTTGTGGCTGATGGGCCCCACCGGCAAAGCCTTGCTTCTGGCGCCCTTGACTTTCTTCGCCGGTATGTATTACCCCCGGGGGTCTCGTGTCGGGTGTCAGGTATATTAATTTCTTAGAATTCATGTTACATAGGCATACTCGTGTTTACATATGGTTTTGTAATTGTATGACTAGTAAATTAAATGTTATTGTATGTTAAACCTCTGTTGGAAGAAGCTAGGTAGCTTTGTATTAGGTAAAGCTATAATTTGTGTAATCGTAACGAGGAGAAGACCAAGAATCAAAAAGTGAGTTTAACAAATATCGAAAATCTAGAAAATTGGATACAGTGCTACGAATTATAGGCAGTAGAAGGAGATATGGCAGGTTTCCAGCTTGAAGCATACCAACCTAGCTTCGACACAGCGCCGCTAGATGACATAAATCCGGTGTGTTTATAGTGAGTGAAAAGTGCAACACGTCTAATTGGATTAACTTGTAATTTTAAAACGTAATGACAATCTTATATAAATACTTCGCTTTTAATTAATTCTTCATAAACATTTCTTATTAAATAAGAAATATTGTTTTTCTAATTTTGACATGTACAGTGACACTTTTCAAAACCCTTTGACGTTAGGAAACGTCTTACTTTTCACAACCAGTTACGAAAAGTAAAATATTACGTAACTGGTTTTATAAAGTTTATTTCATAGTAGGTTATTTAGACCTGACAAGCTGTGAAAGTGACAAACTGTCACACCGTTACAACCTACTGGATTGTTTTTAAACGTATAAAATTCAGAGTTTTCTTCTCATAAAATATAAGAATGGTGAAAATTAGAAATTACATTGTGCTGGAAATATGCTAGTTACATAAAAAAGTACTTTTCCCAACTGGTTGCATAAATTGCTATTCTAAAAAGATTTCATATCCAATGTAAATAATTTAAGTTACTATAGGTTATCCCAGGGTTTAGTATAAGATTTTATGAAATTTATCAATGCACCACTAAAATTGCTTGTTCATAATAAATCTGTCACATGTAATGTAAAACAATTCACAAACAATTTTTTCTTGGAATTTAAAAAAACTTAGAGATGAGATGAGACTGAAGATTCAGATTTGCTATAAAGATAAACATCATATAATGAATGTTACTTTGTGAAAAATATCATTCTACAAAATTTAATTTATTTAAATTTCAACTTTTACATTGAAAATAACTTATGATAGTTCAGCCTAATTGATCCTCCTCTGAGGTGAGTATTCTCAATGCCCAAAAATATATTCATTAATATATTATTTATTAGACATTTATGAAAAGAAATCATTCCATGAAAACAATATTGATATAAGATCAGATATATATGAAGATCAAATATAATTGTGATATTTTTACATATATATATATGTAAAGTTTTCATAATTGTTTTGCAAGAACTGGCGCCCATTTAAAGAAGAACTTCCCAGAATATAAGGTATAAGGACTAAGTATCTCCAAATTAAATAAACTATCTCCCTACATCTCTAGCTCTTAATTCATAAATATATATAAACCAAGAAGTGTAATAGCACAACGTAAAGGTTCTCTCTATACTATAAATATAAATTATATATATATATATATATATATATATATATATATATATATATATATATATATATATATATATATATATATATATATATATATATATATATATATATATATATATATATATATATATATATATATATATGTGTGTGTGTGTTTGTGAGTGTGTGTGAGGGTGGGTGTGTGCTCGTGTGCAAATATATGCAAAAGAAATGGGGCTTTACACATTTCATTCCCTAGAACCACCCTATACAGGAATACCATTGACGAATTTTAAAGTTTTTAACTGTGATAAATCATGTAAAATTAGTTTCAGCTTTTAAAGCTTACATCAACACATTGTTTCGTTATATATAAAATGTCTCAAAAGAAAAAAAACGTAATAACCGCATTTAATTGTTACCTACATTTTTATAAAAACAATTATTTATTATTATACTGCAAGACGTGCTTAAAATATATTAGCAGAATATACAGATGTACCCATGTACATATATTTTTTTAACATTCATAAGTCGCGCAGTCGTACATACCTTTACGGAATAAACGTAAAGGAATAATAAAAATGTTTAACCAATCAAATAATGTAAATACTACATTTACCAATTTATCGAAACATGTATTTATAAATACATTAAATTTTTATTCCAGTAAAGTAGTAAGTATTGATAGGTATGTATAATGCTTTATCATTTGCCATTAAATTCCAGGGATTTCAGCATCGTATTTGATGAACGTGGGAGTGCATTGAACATGATTTATCAAGCGGCGCATTGTTCCGTTTATATCTTATTGATGTTCCGCATATACAGTGGATATGAAAAACCCGAACTGGATGAAAAGAGCTACCTGCAATTATTATTATAATTTGATTACGCGACTCAGCTCTCGTTCAAATTACTGGTATTTTTGGTATACTGGTATTAGAGGGAACAACCGTCGGACAAGAGCTGGGGAGTGTAGATTAATTGAATTCCGTAACGTAGGTAGACAGACATCAGTGGTGTTTTTTTAAGTTTGAAATAATAAAAAGCTGCTGTTGTGAAAATACGAAAACTAATAAATACGGAAAAGTACATGTCGTTCGATAGAAAAATTTAAAATGGATGGAAAGACCCGGGCAGATGGATATAATGGATGTACATGTTTGCACCTTTAACAGGCTAAACGTATACTGTTCAAATCAACAATATGGCAGCGCTTCAATTTTTTCACCATTATTAACATATGGAGGCATGAGCTCCATATGTTCGCAGATAGTAATTCACCATATTTTTTATATAAAAAATATAAAAAATATAAAAATAATTTAATCTACGTGTTAAAACGGCGCAACAGCGAGCGGTGATGTTCGGACATCAGTGCCCCCATGTTGCCGGACAAATGACTTGAACTTAATTGAATTATGAACTTAATTTTACGCAGTTCCAGCGGCAGCGGAGATTTTGAATTGTTTTAAAATTAGTAAATATTATTTTTCTATATTAGAAATGCATTTAACAAATTTGGCATTTAAATTTTATTTATTAACAAAACTAATCTTACAGAAGAAATACAAAATAAAAGGAAACACGCCTCTTTTGGGACACTTAGACAAGTTTCTTGAAAAAATGCCTGGACAGGTCGATTCTTGATTTTAGAGTGACTGCTTTTGATGTCAAACTTGACTTTGCCGAGCAATCCCTCATTTGAAGCGCCCATGAATTCTCTATGCGACAGCATGATCAAAATATTTTTTTTCGAGTTTATAATTTGAAAATAAATAATCTCGAGTAGGCCAAGCAAAATAGGAAAGAAATAGCCGTTAATCGGAAATAATTACCCTAAAGGCGATTTTGTGAGGACACAAAGTTTGTTATGTGTAAAGTATGTTACAAAAAATCCCCAGTAATCCAAGTGTCGGATGACCTTGACAATCGATGAAAACCAATGCGCGACAAAACCCACTGCAAATTTCTCGCCTCTGGGCATAGTAAGTATAATGCCGTAGACTGAATAGTATATATATATATATATATATATATATATATATATATATATATATATATATATATATATATATATATATATGTATATATATATATATATATATATATATATATATATATATATATATATATATATATATATATATATATATATATATATATATATATATATATATATATATATATATATATATATATATATATATATGTATATATATATATATATATATATATATATATATATATATATATATATATATATATATATATATATATATATATATATATATATATATATATATATATATATATATATATATATATATATATATATATATATATATATATATATATATATATATATATATATATATATATATATATATATATATATATATATATATATATATATATATATATATATATATATATATATATATATATATATATATATATATATATATATAATCAATGTAAGTGCTTTCTACCTCTACAGTTTTGTGTGAATGGTGTATTCTTGTGAATATTCCTAGTTTTATTTATGTACTTGTTAATATCTACGATGGATGAAGTGTGTCTGTGATTTGTAAAAATACTGTATACGAAAGTGGGGTTATGTTAAGTGATAAAGGTATAATTAGCATACTTAACTGCATTAAAGAACGAGATAATAAAATAACTAAAGGATCAACATGGGAATGTCACCAAGCACTTGTGAGAGCATGTCAGATGAATAACATCTGCCTGTGCTGGGTCAAAGGACACTCACAATGCAATGGCAATATAGAAGCTGACAAACTGGCCAAGAAGGCAGCCAACCTGAGTATCCTTGGGCCTGGTCCTTCAAGTACGCTACCAGTTGTAGCGAAACTCCAATTAATAAAGGAAAACACCCACATAAAATTTAAGACGTTATGGGATGAACAAGTAGCTGTCAGCTAGCCAGAAATCTCTCGAGATATCCCAGCGAAGAGACGGCGAGGAACTATCTGGCAATGTCCAGGGGTAAACTGCGATTTGTTACAGGAATCCTAACAGGACACTGCCGGGTAAGGAAACACCTCTATAACATGAGACAAAGTGACACACCCATCTGCAGAGGATGTGAACAAGAAGATGAAACGATTGAGCATGTACTTTGCGAATGTCCCGCCGTGTCATCGACCAGAGAATCCATATTGGGGGAACGTTGGCCTTCTATGGCCAATTTGAGGGAAATGCCCCTGGGAAACATCCACACCTTTTGTACAACATTGGGCTGGTCGATGACCTAGGGAGACATTTCCCTCATGGAGGAACCACAAGGGGCCCAATGGGGCCTAAGTGCAGCGGATCTCTGATCCGCACTCCGGACATATTCCATATTCCAGATTCCAGAAGAACGAGATAATCTGTGGCGTAATATTAATTCAGACATTACATTTAAAGTGCACAAATTCAACAGAAAAAATTATACAGGTAAATCTAGCATAAAAGCTATTAAATCTCAGTGCAATAAAAGATTCACACTTTCCAGTACAAGTACCTCGGGAACGGATAGTTTTTTACTTCGTTCCAAGAAAGATGCTTCTAGTTTTAAAATGCAATGTTTATTTTGTGCTGATAAAATCGGTGAAAACATTATATCGAGAAAAAGAAAAAGAAGTGATGAACATTTGGTGTCTTCATTAAATACTAAACGAACAACTAAGTCACACTACAAGAAAAGAGGTGACCAGTGGGCACACGAAGTGTTAATCCGTATTGGCATATCGATAGATCTTGTGGCAGCAGAAGCAAGATACCACAAAGGTTGCTACAGTTTGTTCACCAAAGTCACGACTTGTAATAAAATAGGTCGTCCTTTTAATACTAAAGTCGAAAATGCGTTTAGTGGCCATGTGAATATCTTACTGACGATTCCGATACATGCCAGTTTTTAATAAAAGATCTGCTTCACAAAATGAGTTAGACTTTAGACGAACGAGAAATATGATCCGAAAACATTTGAAGAGTACATGCCAGTTTTTTATAAAAGATCTGCTACACAAAATGAGTGAGACTTTAGACGAACGCGAAATATGGTCCGAAAACATTTGAAGAGTAGGTTAATACATTTTTTTGAGGATCAAATTATAATAACTTTTTTCACTACTAAGCTAAGTGCTATGTTTTAAAGAAAGTAGTAAAAAATTAATAAATGAAGAGTGGTATAAGAAAAGAAAAGATTCTGTTTCTGAAAAAAGGTTAAGATTTGTGTCTGTTGCTGCAGCTATAATTAAGGAAGACATTCAATCACAAATATATTTTGTTAATGATAACCCTCCTATGATTAAATATGTAGCAAGGAGTAGATGGTATACCTGACACCCAGTCTGTGTTTTCAATCCATAATCCAAATCTTAGTAAATAGGCGTAATAAAAGAACGTCTCCAAGCATTAAAAAAGTTATGTCTCTAAGCAATGCAATTATAAATTGTGTACGACCACGCTCATATATATCACCTGTATTATGTAGGTTATCTGTTTTCTTGCATCGAAAATTTGAGTCCCGAGAATTGACTGTATGCTCAATGTGATTTGCTCAGTCGTACAATGAACTTTAAAATTGGAGTGTTGCAGTGATGTCTTCTGAAATTAGCATTAGTGAAGGAGCATTTGGTTAATATGTTTTTGACAATGCAGACTTTAATGACCGATCAATGGATGGTTATGGACCGATCAATGGATACCTTTCATTCCATGGGTGGTCTAGTATGTGTGACTCCGAAATTTGCAGTAAACATATCTAATGGTTTGAATCGTTTGAATATTAATGAAAATATTGAAACATTTGTTCAAATACCAGACAAAATATTTAAGAAAGAAGACAGCTGATTGGTCCCTAAAATCTCTCTTTTGCAACTGTAAAAAAGGCCGTGGAAGTATGTGTTCATGTCGACGATCTTAATATTAATACGACGATTAATACAGTGTGGCCAATGTAGCGGGATAACTTGCACAAACAAGGATACCGATATAATTTGGGAACACGATGAATAGTTATCATAGAAATGTTCCTAATACTAGATGGTAAAATTAACAAATTATTATTGCTCCTGCTTAAAATTGTACATAAATAAACATGAAAATATAACGTAATATTAATTAATAATATTCACTCCGACACTCGGATTGACTGCGATTTTTTACGAAATAAATTATGTACAACCCTTTACATTTCCTGCGAAACTTAGCTTTAGGGTAATTACTTCCCCTTCAAATCCTAATTTGCCTAGCCTACAATATACTGCCTTCTTACGCTATTTAAGGTGAACATAATTTTTTGCACTCACAGGTAATTTGATATTTTTACTGAATTTGTTGACACATTTGTATGTGACGTTTACAAATTAGCGATCGGTACGTGATTACGCAATTTAATAAATTCGGTAAAAGTTTCTCTTCCTCTAAAGTGGTGTAGGATGTAAGAACAGGCAGCTTTTATCCTCTTGTTCCCTTCTCAAATCCTCTTCAAGAGTTAAGTTGAAGATATAACCAGAACTAGCGCCGGTGGAACTCATGGAACTTTGTAGTACAATGCGATATTTGATATTTGTACCAATACCAATGTCATTCCGCTGATAGAGAGTTGCAGCCAATTTGTCTAAAAATAATCTCAAAGATATAGTATGCGAGAATTACAATAATTAATGTTGAACTCGAGACGTGGCTCAGCTGCCATCGAGCGGTAAATAATTGACCATATCGCGCCGTAAGAGACCAATTAAAG
>CAXKVY010014853.1:0-10411 GCA_964058915.1 Tetropium fuscum | reverse complement strand
TTTCGATGTTTAACTTTGGCCTCTTTGTAGATCTATTACGGATTCATTCTTCGAGTTTTTCTTTATAGGGTGTCGATGTTAACACCGCAGTTTTACCCTTTCTTCTGTCGTTGAGATTTGACTTCCTTTCGCAGTGAGGTAGTGGAACAACATGTTTTGGCGTTATAACAAAATTATGGATGCTGCGGGAACATGAAGGAATCGAACTTGAATAAAACTATTCCGTAGTAATCGGACCTGGATTGTTGCTTGATATATTTTCAGCATTTAATCCATAATCCCCATCTGATGCTGGAAGTTTTGATAGGGTTTTTGCTGTTCTTCGTGGTTTTCTTCGTGGTGTATCTAGTGGTGATCCCGGTGGTGTTCTCTCTGGTGGTCTTGGTGGTAGCATCAGTAGTGTTCTTGGTGAAGAGTCTCTAGTTCAAGGTAACTGGTCATAATTTGTTTCACAGTGACTGTTTATGTGGCATTCTGCGGGTCTATTTGTAATTTCCGCCGGTTCAAACATCCAGTCTGGAAAGATCTCTGGATTTAGTGGGTGCACACCCGTTTTCCTAAATCCTCTAACTTCTGTCTGGATGCTAGCAGCTTCCATAAATGCATTTCCAAAAAGTTTTCCTTTTTCGGAAAATTGTAACAGACCTACCTGGACATTGTTGCATCCATCTCTGGACCTCAGAACTGTAATCTGTGCTAACTGCTGACATAAAATTTACATCTGGAGGTTGCAGTTTACGGTGGAAAGCACAGTAACACAACACCGTGACCCCTAGCTCTTTGAATTAGCTCTAGATTCTTGGTGTGGGTTGCAAGGCCATCAAGAAGGAAAAGAACGAAAAACATTTT
This sequence comes from Tetropium fuscum, assembly GCA_964058915.1. Lineage (NCBI taxonomy): Eukaryota > Metazoa > Arthropoda > Insecta > Coleoptera > Cerambycidae > Tetropium > Tetropium fuscum. The sequence continues at coordinate 9,562 of CAXKVY010014853.1, read as the reverse complement.
CTTTGGAAGGATTGGAAAACACAATGTATTTATCGAACCAGCTCAAAAATATATCTTTCTGCATTCACCCTGATGAATGGTAATGAGCTGTACTACCAGGCTGTACTACCAGCATCATCCAAGACTTCTGGCTTCAGCCTAGCTCTTGGAAAACGCACAGTGATAGCATGAATACACCACCAGCACTCATGCAGATGTCCACTGTAACCAGAACGCCACGTTCTGCCGAAGACAAGCAGCCCACTTCTTTAGCTTTCTACGCAATGACAAACATTTAGATCGCTTTTTTGGTACTGTGATTATTCCCGTCTCATCGACGTAATAAATACGATCAGGGGGTATTTTGTGTTTCTCTGTCGTTTCAGAAAGCAACGACAAAAATTTCTACGGAAGGCCTATTGAAGCCTATCGATGTTTGATATTCGTATGCCGACTCAGAATGGCATACAACCATGCTTTACCTGCTTTTTTCTTGTCATTGTTGAATATGTTAAATGCGACAGGCCCGTAGTGCGCTCAGCTAATTCAAAAGCCTCTTAATCCATCGAGAGTAAAACCAAACAAACGTGCTTCCATGGACAAAATGTGTTCCACTAATTTCTTCTCCTGAGCCGGATTGAAAACTGGTCGTTGACGTCCTAATTGTCGAGGTCCTTCCTATTGAGAACATATCATCTCCGCTCTTCATTCTTGCTTCAACAGTTGTGCGAGGAACCCCACATTCTTTAGAAGCCTTGAGATACCCCATTCTTCCTTCCTCCTCAACAGCCTGATGCATACTCTCCTTGTCCGAAGACTGCCTTTGCGTTTTTATTTTATGCTTTCCCATTGTACTTAAACCTGGATTATACATTAACGATGTAGTTCGATAAAACGGGATCCCTCCCGTTTTACCCAACCACACAGTGTCTGGTTTTACCCAACTGTCGATTGCGATACACGTGACAATATTTTACTAACTAAACAAGGCAAATTCCTATAACCCGTTGTATATAACTATAGTAAAAAAACATAGTATTATCTAAATCCACTCACCTTCAACTAATTTTGTCGGTAAACTGAAAAATTTCCTTTATAAAGCCCGCCAAATCCTTTACTTTAACCTAAAGTTTAAATAGTTATCTAATATATAGGTTATTTAGAGAAAACGTAAACAAGTAATGTGAAATATGATGCCGGGGCATTTGAGGCGCAAAGAGCTATACCTCAAAGTAAATTGGAAGAATAAGTCTTTGACAGATTTAAATGTCAGTCATTTTTATATTTTATATAAAAAAAATGCTGGCAAGAATTGATTACACAAAGATTACAGAAAACTGTCAGACGAGCTATCAGGAACGTCTCCAATGAATAGGAAGACAATGCAGTGCTTTAGTCGAATTTATCCGTCCTAATTCTTTCTAAAGTGCGGTGAAAGCTCCGTAAGAAACATTATTTCCAGGGCCTCTCAGAACAGCACAAGAACGTCTAAAACAATCTGGCCTGAAATTCATTCGACATTCGAAATAAATTGAAATATAGTGAAATATCAGTTAACTCGGGATTATAACTTTTTAAGTGTTGCACGGGTTTGCCATTTATCCACCAGACGTCATTCTGCATCTAGCCTACTTGATTGTGCGTTCATATTATGGGTGTGATTGATGCTATTCCCTAGAGTAAATATTCTTAATTTTTTTTTCTATCCGTTAAGGATGAAGCGAACTATGATGTTGATACATCATTGTATTTATAGAATATGCGGCTTCCCAAATGAAACGAAAAAAATATAGTTGCTTTTGAAAAAACCTTGACAATCACTGCTCAAATGCATTGCGATATTTCTTACATATTTATGTAATATGTTTTTAGGCTTTTGTAATAATAGTATTTTATATTGAAATAATATGATGAAGAAACATTTAATCTGATTATAGGATACTTACTCTATTTTCTTCCCTCTTGAATCCTTCTCTGTGTTATGGACGCCAGTTCCAAGAACACTAATTTTTATTTTAATTGAAGGATCACTTTAGTTATGAGCACTCTATGATCTTAGAGGGGTTCCAATTAGGCCTATTATATAAATTTCTTTAAAAAGATTATTTGTGAGATGAAGTTACTGACTCAAAATAATAAATTTTATAGTATGCAAAATTTTATTACATTAATTAAATTTTAGTGAATCTCAAATTGTATTAGTTTTAAATTATTCTGAACTTGTCAAAAAACAGGAAAGAAGTTGATTGCATATGACTCATTGACAGATATGGTTAATAAAAATAAACAAAACCTTAAAAGCCTTATTCCTATCCTGCGTACGTAGGTTTTGTACCTACGTAACTTAAATCTATTACATGGGACCAAGTCCTCTGACACAATATTCCTTAATACTAGCAAATTTCGATTTGATTATTACCTTGAAAAATATGTTAATCCTTTTATCACCACGCACAAAATCTATCACATGTTTTGTTACACTCGTACCCGAACTAACAAATGCCGCTTGGCTCTGGTGGTGGTGTCATCTAGCGGGATGTCGCTGAACTTCCTCTGGAATGCTGACTACCTTTGTTGGATCTCGTCTTGTAATTCACCCTCAAATTTATTACTCACTGCTACTGTAGTTTTTAATATTCTATTACTTTTATTACTGCGAAAGATTGCTTCTTTTTCTTGTTTGTTATTGACCGCAAATTTATTCTACTGGGCTGGGACGCTACCAAGCTTTTCACTTCTTACTTGTAAAAAACGACGAAAACACTTATTTATGCAGTTATTTCTGCTTCTAGACCATTTACAGTATTATTGCTGATTTAGCACCAATGTATGTATGTATGTATATGGGTCGGAGTGTAGTGGAAGGTAGTGTTACACTCCCATTCCACCACAGCACTTAGACCTCATTAGACCCTTTGTGCATTCCTCCTTTTTACTTAAGTACTTTTCTTAAAACCATCCTATTTATTACGGGTGGCCTGGTGGCAAAGTCTCTACAATTTGTATGTATGATAGTATGGTTCTGAGTTACCGAGATTAATTACTCTGGTCCTCATTACCATTTATCTGGGACCACGCGTTCGCGGCAGATGTGTTGTGTGTTCCCAGGTCTCGGGCAGACGCCACAGTCCGGGCCCAAGCCTGCCTAGGTCACCCATCCAAGTGCCACGAACGCCCGCCCAGCATAACTTTGAAGATCTTACCGGTCATGTCTAAGCGGCTAGGGAGTCCCATTCAGTCACCTTACTGAACCAATAGCTACTGAACCAATGATTGGATAGCACCCATCAATTATTTTCTTAATATATAATAAATTTTCATGAAATTCAGGAGCGTGGCTGTTACTTCTTCGAACGCCGTGGCTAGACTCTGTAATGTTTGTAGTTTCTGCGGATGTACCGTAATAAAATCAAATGCAACTTTGGTTACTTATTTATTTCCTTATCATTTCGTTATGTTGTTTTCATCTGGCCAATCAGATTAATTCATAGTATTTAGTTTATTGAATCTCACTTAAAACTATTACACTTTGATTTTCATATTATATAATTTTGCATTCTAAATACAATCATATAGTTAAATTCAATATCTGTCGTGTAACTTTACTTTCTGTGTGACGCGTTGCCTGGGAAGTGTAGCTGTAGCCACCTTGGGCAACTTGGGCATCGTCTCTCAATACACCTTCTTCTTGAGCCGATATTCCATCAGCAGTTTCATATGCATAGCTGTAAGAGCCGTCTCCAGCATTTGGATTGTTGTCTAAGCGAATTATTGGTACTTGATTGGCTGTATTAGCAGAATACTGACTATTTGCTGTTTATACTGACTGTCCGGAGTATGGATCAGCAATTGGTGCTCCGTATTGATCGGATGGTGCAGAATATTGGCCGGCAGCTCCGGGCAATTGACCAGATGCACCTCCGAATGAGCCTCCTTGATTTGGTGGAAGATATTGACTGTCAAGGCGACCACTGGGTACCAGACCAAATAATGTAACTGCTATGAATATCTGAAACAAAGTATGCATTTATTATATGATTAAACATAATTAACATACAATATTTTTGTTAATAAATATAATAGGTAGGTACTCGTTTACATATAATTGCAATTAGAAATGGATATTTTTATCAAATATGTGTATAATATTTCATGAATTATATCGCAGTACATCGCTTTTATGATACAATAATACACATCAGTACTTAATTAGCTAGTTACTTCAAAATTCAAGTTTATCGTCTTGACTTACACTAACGCACGACCTACTTTGATCAATAAAAAATTACGAGAATCCATAGAAAATTACGTAACTGGAGATTCTTACTTGTTGCATATTGAAAGTGAACGTTGAACTTGGACTTCTTAATTGCACTGTTTTAAAATTCGGCAGTCCGCTTTTATATGAAGTCTTGATACCCCACTATGATTTGAAGATGCTCCAAATAAATGATAATTTTTATGTTCTTAAGTTCTTTCAAGGTAAATTCAGGACCATTTTGTAAAGTATGGGCTCACGTTTTGGATTGTATTCTACAGTACGTGTAGATGAAAAACATACTGCTATTAGATAACTAAGTTGCACTTTGTAAGTATCATAAGTGACGAATGCCACGCCACTATTACTGATGGGTAATACTTGGGAATATGTGACAAACAGTGACCTATATACGTCTCTTACGGTTATGAGATGTACGACATTTTCATTTCGGTTCCTAGCTATAGCTCTCGAACCCACTATTTACACTGATGCTTTTGTATTAATCCCTCAATTTAGATATAGTTTATTAGTGATTGATATTTTATAATTATTGTTATGACTTGTCTATTGTAATTTCACTTGAAACAGATTTTTGTGGCGATTTATTATTTAATTATAACGATATTAAGTTATGACCAATCATGCGCGTCGCTGGTTGGCGTTCCGCTATACTCTGTTCGTTGGTCATAGGCACGTGTTTGTTGGCGCTTATACTATAGTCTGTCCGTTAGTTGCAGGCCACTGAATTTAATTTAATTTTAATTTGTTGTATTTATTGAATTTGATTGCCGATTTAAGTTCTGTATTTTCGTGTATCTCTCTCTCTCTCTCTCTCTCTCTCTCTCTCTCGATTTACATGATTTTTTTGAAATTGTAGGTTTGTTCGTGCGGAATGCAGATGTGCTACTGAATTTCAGCTCAATTTTAAATTTTGACCATATACAAGGTGTACCAATTACATTGGATTTTTGCATGTGCAAGCAATAAAAAGATGAAAATTTTGGTACAGTACAGTACTTTATCCTCACTTCTTAACAATTCATTTTTTAATTAATGTCAATATATTTATTAATAGGGAAGATATATATTTAATTAAAATAATTACGTAATTTTTCAATTTATAATTAACATTAACTTTTAACTTCACAAACAAAGAAGCAACATACAAAATTTCTCGATAATGAATGTAACAATATTTTTAAATTAACAACAAAAATAAACTTACAGTAATAAAAATAAACAGTTAATATCTTGTATTGCCTCCCCGAGCAAGAATTACAGCTTCCATGCGTCTTGGCATCCCCTCAAATAAATGACGAATGGCACCTTGGTCACATTCATCCCATGCTTGTACGACAGCTGCACTAAGCTCCCTCACGTTCACAGGAGCCGGAACTTGGGCTCGAACACGTCATCTTACCATGTCCCAAACATGTTCGATAGGGTTAAGATCTGGGCTTCTTGCAGGCCATACTATATGGTTAACATCAACCTGATCCTAATACTCGGAAACGAAACCAGTTACCACCTCTAACTATGAGCTATATCTATATCTATATAACTGTATTCTTAGGGCTAAAAAACGGTCGTTTTTTAACCTTTTCGTTTTTTTAGGACGACCGTTTTTTGTTAATGCAGAACATTCAGTCTTGTCAATTTTGCTGTTACATACATTTTTTTAATTAGGCTAGCCTATTTAATTACAAACCTTTACGGCAGCATCCTCTTTCACCCCGAAACGCACTGTAAGCCTCCATAAACTCTTTTAGAATGGGGATTGACTGTACAAATGCACCTACAGTAAAGCTGCCCCTGATATCTTATAAAAATTATATATTTGCGAAACTTAACATTATTTCAACAAGATTCATATTTTATGACAAAAATACCTCCAAATTAAACAAAATTAGAATCTAAACAAAATTAAAATCCGGCGGGGGGGCACATGCCCCTAATGCCCCCCCCTAGTTACGCGCCTGTCTCGAAACACCCAGAACTTATGCCGCATAGTATTGTGACCGCCCTTCCTGTATTAAAGTTATGGCTCTGGCGGCGCCAGTTGCACTTAAGACGATTATTACTTTTTATTGTTTACCGTTACTTTGTTATAATTCAGACCAAATCGCAACAATTAACTTAGAAACACTAGCGACACTTGTAAAAAAAACAAACGAAGATACTAATGCAACTTTGCAAAAACCCATTGGCAATTGCATTGAAAATTACCATGACACATAGTCATTATTTTAATTAATCATATCTAAGATTAATAGAGATATTGACATGAATTAAAAAAAATGAATTGTTAAGAAGAGACTACGCTAAAGTTCTGTACCAAAATTTACATATTTTTATTGCTTGCACTTACCACAGAGTATTCCAAACTTTATGCAAAAATCCAATGTAATTGGTACACCTTGTATATGGTCAGAATTTAAAATTGAGCTGAAATTCAGTAGCACATCTGCATTCCGCACGAACAAATCTACAATTTCAAAAAATCATGTAAATCGAACCTATAGTTAGGAAAATATTTTCAAATGAATTTTTGATAAATTTTAGATGGATCGAATTTTGCGCCTCTAAGTATATATATATATATACTTAGAGTATATATCTCTAAGTATATATATATATATATATATATATATATATATATATATATATATATATATATATATATATATATATATATATATATATATATATATATATATATATATATATATATATATATATATATATATATATATATATATATATATATATATATATATATATATATATATATATATATATATATATATATATATATATATATATATATATATATATATATATATATGTATGTATATATATATATATATATATATATATATATATATATATATATATATATATATATATATATATGTTCGATAGGGTTAAGAACATGACAAACATGATGGATCGAATTTTGCGCCTCTAAGTATATATATATATATATATATATATATATATATATATATATATATATATATATATATATATATATATATATATATATATATATATATATATATATATATATATATATATATATATATATATATATATATATATATATATATATATATATATATATATATATATATATATATATATATATATATATATATATATATATATATATATATATATATATATATATATATATATATATATATATATATATATATATATATATATATATATATATATATGTATATATATGTGTATATATATATATATATATATATATATATATATATATATATATATATATATATGTATATATATGTGTATATATATATATATATATATATATATATATATATATATATATATATATATATATATATATATATATATATATATATATATATATATATATATATATATATATATCACCATTTTATCTCTTTTATATAAAACGCTAGAATGGCGTTTATGTCACATTTTACGACATGAAATCCCAGCTAAATTAAATAATAAAACAGCACTATGAGTCGTGTAATGCAGTTTATAACAGAAGACGTCAGAAAATCGCATTTAACTCTATTTCTAGGATCCCATTTGCAGGCAGCACACATGTTAACCCCCTTAAACTCCAACTGACATGGCTTTGGATTGTTGACAATTGCATGCACTGTGGCTGGCAGTTGGCAAAACTACACCACGTCATGTTTTGGGTAAAAAATACTGTCGTATAATGTTGATGAAATGCCGAAAGCAACAATTTTATACAGCGCGTATTTATGTTATAATAATTTTTCTCATTCTTAACGGAAAAAGACATACCTACTCTATTGAGTGAAAAACTAGTTTCGTGGTTAGCAGTACTTATCTACTTAGCAACACTTTTCTTAGGGAAATGTTCTCTACATGTAAATACAATTTCTCACAATAGCAATCCAGATTTATTCTTTCAACTTATCAAAGCAAATATTAAACTATCAAAATGTCCGTCCGTATTTACTCGGCTTTTTTGGTATATATTGCCTAAAACTACATTTTCCTCTAAACGCCTCCAATTTCTCGTCAACACTGACCAAATCTTAATGTCTGTAAGCAGATTTGCAGCATCTAACAAATTCGTCAAAAATCTGACGGATGGGGGCCAATTTATCGACTTGTTTCCTTTCTTCCCTGGTATGTATGTTGTCAAATCTTGAACACTGTTGTCAACACTGAAGAAGAAACTTAAATCTATTGATACCCATTATTAGGCGACATGCTTCGATCCCAGTTCCATCTACACGCCACATATCATTTACATTTAGGTGATTTGTTTTCCGAACACCAGTAAGATAAACCCCAATAAAGGTTTTATTTCTGTTAGAGTCATTGGCCTGGAATCTCTTTCTCGCGAGTATTTGTCTTGAACTGACGTAATCTTGATGTTTGTGCATTCTACTATTATATTTAGTATTTCATCCGTAAATAACGACCCAAAAATTTCCAAAGGCGTTAGAAGGTGTTTCAAAGTGCGACTTACTCCCGGAAGAACTTTTACTATATTGTATTGAGCAGTTTTAGTGTTCTTTGACGAGCAATGTTTTGCCCATTTTGTGCCGTCCTTTCCCACAAAATATGGCATATTTGGATCTACAGTGAGTAACTCTGTTGAATCGCTGTCATCTATTTCTTGCTCTGTGTCGCTGGTATCAGTTTGAACAGATACATGGTCTATCTCGTCAGGGTCTGCTTCATCGACGTATTCGTCGTCTGTTTGTACTTCTTCGAGCAGACGGAGTCTTTCAACTTCCTTTTCGTAACTGGCCATTACTGTAATGAGTTTATACAAAAACAATGAAAAAATCATTTATTAGGATAATATTTCTTACCCGAGAGAAATGGGATAGAAAGAAATGGGATTCACGTAGAGATTTTTACGAGCACTTAGTTGAACGGCGCTGTGTTCGACAACAAGTAATAAAGAAACTGCAGCAGATTTTTGGTTCCTGCGGTCTGAGAGACCGCGCGCGTGTCATGAAGGGTTAAGATGGACATGCGTAATAACCCACCAAAATGTATTAAAAGTCGGTAAAATAAATAACCCCCCGCATTACTTGTAATTTTTTATACCTTTATCAGAAGGCGTTAAGCTCTCATCGTCCCGATAGTACAGTGATAATGTTCAGTATTCAAGGGCCCCGGGGTAAAACACTGTCGGTACTACACATTTTCTTCTATTTTACGTTAATTATGATCATACTCTTCGCTACTCTCAGAAACAACAATCAACAAATACTGCATATTTGTTTTTATGTTAAATATCCGACTGCGAAGAGTATCCTATAG
>CAXKVY010014852.1:0-23080 GCA_964058915.1 Tetropium fuscum | reverse complement strand
CATACTCCTCACACCAATTTTCGATTATTCTTAGGGCCACCTGCATTCTTTGACAGAGAGTTCCTTCGAATTTTCCATTAAGCAGTATCGTTAAGTCATCTGCATATGCAATTGTGTAGAATCCTTCCACGTTGAGGTGGTTTAGGAGGCTTTCAAGAACCAGATTCCATAGCAGTGGTGATAAAACACCTCCCTGCGGACAGCCTTTCGCAACCAGTCCTCTTATGACAGTGTCTCCTGCACTGATTTGTACTGCTCTTTTAGAGAGCATGTTGGATATCCAGCTGCTCACAGTATTAGGAACGTTCCTATGTGTTAGGGCCGCTGTGATTTTAGGAAAGGTGGTCTTGTCAAACGCACCCTCTATATCTATGAAGACACCCAGGGTGGATTCCTTATGATCCAGGGATTTCTCAATCCGACTTGCTACCACATGGAGGGCAGTATCGGTGGATTTTCCTGGCGTGTATGCATGTTGGTTGGGGTGCACCGGATTGTTAGTCAATGTTACATCCCTCAGATATCGCTCACATAGCTTCTCCATTGTTTTCAGTAGAAAGTTATACTAATAGGACGGTATGCTTTGGGGGTGGAATAGTCCATCCTCCCTGCTTTTGGTATGAACAATACTTTTACTTCTCTCCATGTCATTGGGATATAGAGGTGTGCTAAGCACATCCTAAACATCCCAACCAGGTGCGGCAGTAGTTTATCCAGGCCCCACTGAAGTAGTGCTGGATATATACCGTCGATGCCCGGCGATTTGAATGGGGAGAAGCTCTGTATTGCCCATTTGATTCTGTCTTCACTTACAATTTGGTTGGCGGTTTGCCAGTCCGAATTTGTTGGTTGGGTGGCGACTTCATTTGGCCATTCCCTACTATCTGTTGTGACAGATTCAGGGAAGTGAGTTTGCATGAGCAGCTCTATGCTTTCGCAAAGGTTGTTGGTCTTGGTACCATCGTCCCTTTTCAATATACCTATATCACGGTTTTTATCTTTGGTGAGGATTTTACATAGCCTGGCTGCCTGTGAGTAGTCTTCAATTTCCTCACAGTAGGCTCTCCATGCTTTTCTTTGTTTTTGTCTAACTAGTTTTTTAAACTCCCTCAGGTGGGTCTTGTATTGGTCCCAGTCTGATATATTATATATCTTACAGTCTTATATATTAACTTATCAGTCTTATATATTATATATAATACCATTAGAAAATATTGAATTACAATATACAATGAATATACAATAGAATTCTGAAGCATTTAAAGAGGGAATGGATACAGAAATTGCTTGCTTAGTCAAAACTAAAATAATTTTTGGATTTTTATTAATTGTTATTTCGAAAATTCGAAAAAAAATCCAATTTTCACCCTGAATTATATTTATTAGCTTTTAAGCTCTATGCTATTCATATTTGTTTTGCAAAAAAAATCTTGGGTTTGTAGCAATTCATTACGTAGAGAACTAAGCAATTAGACGAATAATGAGGAAGACACACTTACCAGTTTCATATCTGGACATACTCGTATATACGGAAACGAACCACTTAGAAGTTGTACAAGTTCTTTCACCTTCATTGAGGATCTTCAGAGTGATGTACGATTTGTTTTATTTATCATTTGTACTTGATTATATATATATATATATATATATATATATATATATATATATATATATATATATATATATATATATATATATATATATATATATATATATATATATATATATATATATATATATATATATATATATATATATATATATATATATATATATATATATATATATATATATATATATATATATATATATATATATATATATATATATATATATATATTTAAATTTTAGGAAATAAATAATCAATAATTTAGCATTTTTTCGTTGTTAATATTCTAAACTACTTTCAAACTTCATAATACCATTGCTTCGTTAATTTCCCTTTTGTTACGGAAGCAATCGACTTAAATATTCAATAACGCAAACGCTTCATAAACTCCATGACACTTATTTCCTACTGTTCTGAAACTATCTAGCTCATTAATAACCCGGATTGTTCACATTTCAGCACATATTATCCATGCTTACTATAGAGGCATTATTACAGTCAAGAATGAGACTTTGTCAGTAGGTTTCCGTCAACACCCAACATAACAATATATCTTAGATCTTAATTATTAGATATAACCGCTGCACCCACCAAATTACTCTTGAATATTGAAAATATATTGATAATACATTTAAAAAGTTATTGTAAAATTCCTGTTTGATGTCTGCGCCTCATGGTAATGCCTGCATGCCCACCACTAAAGGCAAGTGCATGAAAAATCATCATTAAATTTCGTGTTATTTGCCTTCGACGGTTAGTTTTACGTTAGCTTAGTAGTTAACGTACCTAACATTTTATAAAGGATATCTGAAATTACCTACAAAACGTCAATTTCACACATGATTATACATTTTAGAGCATCTTCCAACACCTTCCTGTACCGTGGAAAGTACTCCGAAATGAAATTATGTGCTTAAACTTACAATTTAGTGCCCCAAAAAAAGCTCCGATATAGTTATTTATTTATAATATCTTTTTTAACGACTGTATAAAAATGACTATTTTTAGCAAATTGTTCATTACATAAGAATATAATATGTATGTAGAATATAATAGGTATGAATATAAGTATGTTCGAGTATTTCATGAAGGTGTCGATGATGGGTATTTTATAAAATACTAGTCAAATAATGAAAGTTTAGACTGGACTATTATTTATTAGACTAAGGCCGACACAAAAAATGCCGGACTCTTACGGTTTCGCCAAAATACGTCCAAGGTTGACAAGAGGTAAAAAGAAAGTGGTAAAAGAAAAGTGTTGAAGTAACTAACTTGGACTGTTTTATTTTAGAATACATATTTTTTGGTGTAGTCTTAATTCAAAAAAATGAAGTTCATGTTCAATATAATTATATAATTGCTTAGTTAAAGACATTCTTTTGAGAAAATTAATATCTTAATTTAACTAAATATTTATTTGAGTATATACAAATGAGACGTTGATTTAACTTGAAGTAATATTCTTTAAATTAAGCTTTTTGTTTTGTGTGTAACCTGCTGATTAGGTAGGTCTTTAGTTTAAACAATGATTCTTTTTTACCTTTAAACAATAAAAGATAGGTACCTACCTTTATTAAAACTAGGGGCGATTTCGCCCTCGTTGGGAAGCCCTGGCTCAAAACGATAGAAATATATTCAAATATAATGTGATTAATGTGTTTAGCATAAAACGGAATACATTATTTCCAAAATCAAAAGTGCAAGCTACTGAAAGATTTAAAACAAACAAAAGGAAATTGTCTACTTAGAGCCGCATAAAATAAGAGTAACAACGATAAATACGTGAGATTTCAGACTTCTACTACTATATTATTTATTCTCGCAGTGTTATAAACATCATATTCAGTATTCACATAGCTGTAAATGTTCTCGAGACAATATTCATGAATAAACATAGCTTTTAACATCCACAATTCAAAAGTGTTGACTGAAAACACGACTTGGCACAAAACTTTTTCAATGTTAAAGATGATATCCTTCAATAAATATATTTTGTGTTGGTACAAGCGTATTTCTGTTACATGTATTTTATTAAATTTTAACGGAACGCTCAATTAAATACATTTGGCGTTACGTTAAAATTATAAAATATAATTAAGTAGGTATTCTTTAAGTCCAATGAACGTAAGGCGAGTTAAGGTTGTTTTGTATTTAAAAAATCACAGAAGGCAAATATCGATATAGGCACTAATTAAGATATACAAATCTACGATATTACTTATGTTTCTTTATATGATAAATATTTATAGAGTTCTGGTACACAGCTATGATGCTTTGCTGTATGCTTAGTTTTACTAGATGTAAATGCGTAAAATAGTAGGTAACGATATAGGTATTATGTATCCATGGATAAACCGTACCATTGCATTGGCATCATTTATAACTTCTAAAATATGTCGGGGAACGTTGGGTAAAACGGGATACTTAGTGTTCTACGCTTCATAAGTTTCTGAATAAGGTAATCCAAAGGACTATTGTTTGGCCACCATCTTTAAAAAAAAATCACATAAGAAAGAAAATATTTGTACAAAAGTTAAAAAAGTTATATAATAGAAGATATTTACTGACAGAAGTCACAGGTAAATACCTCGTCTTTTTCTTCCCCCACGCCCGCACGAGCTTCGTGGGCCCAACCTACGCAATGTACGCACCTTATCCAACCTTCTTCTGATTTAGAATTAGAATAACGTTTGGTACAAAATAGGCAGGTCGCTTCGTCTCTTTCATTTTCTGAACCAAAATCATTTTTTATTCCTTTATAAACAGCTACCGATCTGTTACTGTCTTTCTTCTTTGGTTTTATGTTTCTTCTAGTTGTCTTACTCCCGTTTATTTTATCTTTTTTATTCAGTTTGGCCGTATGGGCTGCTTTCTCGGTATTTTCGATGTTTAACTTTGGCCTCTTTGTAGATCTATTACGGATTCATTCTTCGAGTTTTTCTTTATAGGGTGTCGATGTTAACACCGCAGTTTTACCCTTTCTTCTGTCGTTGAGATTTGACTTCCTTTCGCAGTGAGGTAGTGGAACAACATGTTTTGGCGTTATAACAAAATTATGGATGCTGCGGGAACATGAAGGAATCGAACTTGAATAAAACTATTCCGTAGTAATCGGACCTGGATTGTTGCTTGATATATTTTCAGCATTTAATCCATAATCCCCATCTGATGCTGGAAGTTTTGATAGGGTTTTTGCTGTTCTTCGTGGTTTTCTTCGTGGTGTATCTAGTGGTGATCCCGGTGGTGTTCTCTCTGGTGGTCTTGGTGGTAGCATCAGTAGTGTTCTTGGTGAAGAGTCTCTAGTTCAAGGTAACTGGTCATAATTTGTTTCACAGTGACTGTTTATGTGGCATTCTGCGGGTCTATTTGTAATTTCCGCCGGTTCAAACATCCAGTCTGGAAAGATCTCTGGATTTAGTGGGTGCACACCCGTTTTCCTAAATCCTCTAACTTCTGTCTGGATGCTAGCAGCTTCCATAAATGCATTTCCAAAAAGTTTTCCTTTTTCGGAAAATTGTAACAGACCTACCTGGACATTGTTGCATCCATCTCTGGACCTCAGAACTGTAATCTGTGCTAACTGCTGACATAAAATTTACATCTGGAGGTTGCAGTTTACGGTGGAAAGCACAGTAACACAACACCGTGACCCCTAGCTCTTTGAATTAGCTCTAGATTCTTGGTGTGGGTTGCAAGGCCATCAAGAAGGAAAAGAACGAAAAACATTTTCTTTGGAAGGATTGGAAAACACAATGTATTTATCGAACCAGCTCAAAAATATATCTTTCTGCATTCACCCTGATGAATGGTAATGAGCTGTACTACCAGGCTGTACTACCAGCATCATCCAAGACTTCTGGCTTCAGCCTAGCTCTTGGAAAACGCACAGTGATAGCATGAATACACCACCAGCACTCATGCAGATGTCCACTGTAACCAGAACGCCACGTTCTGCCGAAGACAAGCAGCCCACTTCTTTAGCTTTCTACGCAATGACAAACATTTAGATCGCTTTTTTGGTACTGTGATTATTCCCGTCTCATCGACGTAATAAATACGATCAGGGGGTATTTTGTGTTTCTCTGTCGTTTCAGAAAGCAACGACAAAAATTTCTACGGAAGGCCTATTGAAGCCTATCGATGTTTGATATTCGTATGCCGACTCAGAATGGCATACAACCATGCTTTACCTGCTTTTTTCTTGTCATTGTTGAATATGTTAAATGCGACAGGCCCGTAGTGCGCTCAGCTAATTCAAAAGCCTCTTAATCCATCGAGAGTAAAACCAAACAAACGTGCTTCCATGGACAAAATGTGTTCCACTAATTTCTTCTCCTGAGCCGGATTGAAAACTGGTCGTTGACGTCCTAATTGTCGAGGTCCTTCCTATTGAGAACATATCATCTCCGCTCTTCATTCTTGCTTCAACAGTTGTGCGAGGAACCCCACATTCTTTAGAAGCCTTGAGATACCCCATTCTTCCTTCCTCCTCAACAGCCTGATGCATACTCTCCTTGTCCGAAGACTGCCTTTGCGTTTTTATTTTATGCTTTCCCATTGTACTTAAACCTGGATTATACATTAACGATGTAGTTCGATAAAACGGGATCCCTCCCGTTTTACCCAACCACACAGTGTCTGGTTTTACCCAACTGTCGATTGCGATACACGTGACAATATTTTACTAACTAAACAAGGCAAATTCCTATAACCCGTTGTATATAACTATAGTAAAAAAACATAGTATTATCTAAATCCACTCACCTTCAACTAATTTTGTCGGTAAACTGAAAAATTTCCTTTATAAAGCCCGCCAAATCCTTTACTTTAACCTAAAGTTTAAATAGTTATCTAATATATAGGTTATTTAGAGAAAACGTAAACAAGTAATGTGAAATATGATGCCGGGGCATTTGAGGCGCAAAGAGCTATACCTCAAAGTAAATTGGAAGAATAAGTCTTTGACAGATTTAAATGTCAGTCATTTTTATATTTTATATAAAAAAAATGCTGGCAAGAATTGATTACACAAAGATTACAGAAAACTGTCAGACGAGCTATCAGGAACGTCTCCAATGAATAGGAAGACAATGCAGTGCTTTAGTCGAATTTATCCGTCCTAATTCTTTCTAAAGTGCGGTGAAAGCTCCGTAAGAAACATTATTTCCAGGGCCTCTCAGAACAGCACAAGAACGTCTAAAACAATCTGGCCTGAAATTCATTCGACATTCGAAATAAATTGAAATATAGTGAAATATCAGTTAACTCGGGATTATAACTTTTTAAGTGTTGCACGGGTTTGCCATTTATCCACCAGACGTCATTCTGCATCTAGCCTACTTGATTGTGCGTTCATATTATGGGTGTGATTGATGCTATTCCCTAGAGTAAATATTCTTAATTTTTTTTTCTATCCGTTAAGGATGAAGCGAACTATGATGTTGATACATCATTGTATTTATAGAATATGCGGCTTCCCAAATGAAACGAAAAAAATATAGTTGCTTTTGAAAAAACCTTGACAATCACTGCTCAAATGCATTGCGATATTTCTTACATATTTATGTAATATGTTTTTAGGCTTTTGTAATAATAGTATTTTATATTGAAATAATATGATGAAGAAACATTTAATCTGATTATAGGATACTTACTCTATTTTCTTCCCTCTTGAATCCTTCTCTGTGTTATGGACGCCAGTTCCAAGAACACTAATTTTTATTTTAATTGAAGGATCACTTTAGTTATGAGCACTCTATGATCTTAGAGGGGTTCCAATTAGGCCTATTATATAAATTTCTTTAAAAAGATTATTTGTGAGATGAAGTTACTGACTCAAAATAATAAATTTTATAGTATGCAAAATTTTATTACATTAATTAAATTTTAGTGAATCTCAAATTGTATTAGTTTTAAATTATTCTGAACTTGTCAAAAAACAGGAAAGAAGTTGATTGCATATGACTCATTGACAGATATGGTTAATAAAAATAAACAAAACCTTAAAAGCCTTATTCCTATCCTGCGTACGTAGGTTTTGTACCTACGTAACTTAAATCTATTACATGGGACCAAGTCCTCTGACACAATATTCCTTAATACTAGCAAATTTCGATTTGATTATTACCTTGAAAAATATGTTAATCCTTTTATCACCACGCACAAAATCTATCACATGTTTTGTTACACTCGTACCCGAACTAACAAATGCCGCTTGGCTCTGGTGGTGGTGTCATCTAGCGGGATGTCGCTGAACTTCCTCTGGAATGCTGACTACCTTTGTTGGATCTCGTCTTGTAATTCACCCTCAAATTTATTACTCACTGCTACTGTAGTTTTTAATATTCTATTACTTTTATTACTGCGAAAGATTGCTTCTTTTTCTTGTTTGTTATTGACCGCAAATTTATTCTACTGGGCTGGGACGCTACCAAGCTTTTCACTTCTTACTTGTAAAAAACGACGAAAACACTTATTTATGCAGTTATTTCTGCTTCTAGACCATTTACAGTATTATTGCTGATTTAGCACCAATGTATGTATGTATGTATATGGGTCGGAGTGTAGTGGAAGGTAGTGTTACACTCCCATTCCACCACAGCACTTAGACCTCATTAGACCCTTTGTGCATTCCTCCTTTTTACTTAAGTACTTTTCTTAAAACCATCCTATTTATTACGGGTGGCCTGGTGGCAAAGTCTCTACAATTTGTATGTATGATAGTATGGTTCTGAGTTACCGAGATTAATTACTCTGGTCCTCATTACCATTTATCTGGGACCACGCGTTCGCGGCAGATGTGTTGTGTGTTCCCAGGTCTCGGGCAGACGCCACAGTCCGGGCCCAAGCCTGCCTAGGTCACCCATCCAAGTGCCACGAACGCCCGCCCAGCATAACTTTGAAGATCTTACCGGTCATGTCTAAGCGGCTAGGGAGTCCCATTCAGTCACCTTACTGAACCAATAGCTACTGAACCAATGATTGGATAGCACCCATCAATTATTTTCTTAATATATAATAAATTTTCATGAAATTCAGGAGCGTGGCTGTTACTTCTTCGAACGCCGTGGCTAGACTCTGTAATGTTTGTAGTTTCTGCGGATGTACCGTAATAAAATCAAATGCAACTTTGGTTACTTATTTATTTCCTTATCATTTCGTTATGTTGTTTT
The DNA here is from genome assembly GCA_964058915.1 of Tetropium fuscum. Lineage (NCBI taxonomy): Eukaryota > Metazoa > Arthropoda > Insecta > Coleoptera > Cerambycidae > Tetropium > Tetropium fuscum. The sequence continues at coordinate 14,299 of CAXKVY010014852.1, read as the reverse complement.
CATCTGGCCAATCAGATTAATTCATAGTATTTAGTTTATTGAATCTCACTTAAAACTATTACACTTTGATTTTCATATTATATAATTTTGCATTCTAAATACAATCATATAGTTAAATTCAATATCTGTCGTGTAACTTTACTTTCTGTGTGACGCGTTGCCTGGGAAGTGTAGCTGTAGCCACCTTGGGCAACTTGGGCATCGTCTCTCAATACACCTTCTTCTTGAGCCGATATTCCATCAGCAGTTTCATATGCATAGCTGTAAGAGCCGTCTCCAGCATTTGGATTGTTGTCTAAGCGAATTATTGGTACTTGATTGGCTGTATTAGCAGAATACTGACTATTTGCTGTTTATACTGACTGTCCGGAGTATGGATCAGCAATTGGTGCTCCGTATTGATCGGATGGTGCAGAATATTGGCCGGCAGCTCCGGGCAATTGACCAGATGCACCTCCGAATGAGCCTCCTTGATTTGGTGGAAGATATTGACTGTCAAGGCGACCACTGGGTACCAGACCAAATAATGTAACTGCTATGAATATCTGAAACAAAGTATGCATTTATTATATGATTAAACATAATTAACATACAATATTTTTGTTAATAAATATAATAGGTAGGTACTCGTTTACATATAATTGCAATTAGAAATGGATATTTTTATCAAATATGTGTATAATATTTCATGAATTATATCGCAGTACATCGCTTTTATGATACAATAATACACATCAGTACTTAATTAGCTAGTTACTTCAAAATTCAAGTTTATCGTCTTGACTTACACTAACGCACGACCTACTTTGATCAATAAAAAATTACGAGAATCCATAGAAAATTACGTAACTGGAGATTCTTACTTGTTGCATATTGAAAGTGAACGTTGAACTTGGACTTCTTAATTGCACTGTTTTAAAATTCGGCAGTCCGCTTTTATATGAAGTCTTGATACCCCACTATGATTTGAAGATGCTCCAAATAAATGATAATTTTTATGTTCTTAAGTTCTTTCAAGGTAAATTCAGGACCATTTTGTAAAGTATGGGCTCACGTTTTGGATTGTATTCTACAGTACGTGTAGATGAAAAACATACTGCTATTAGATAACTAAGTTGCACTTTGTAAGTATCATAAGTGACGAATGCCACGCCACTATTACTGATGGGTAATACTTGGGAATATGTGACAAACAGTGACCTATATACGTCTCTTACGGTTATGAGATGTACGACATTTTCATTTCGGTTCCTAGCTATAGCTCTCGAACCCACTATTTACACTGATGCTTTTGTATTAATCCCTCAATTTAGATATAGTTTATTAGTGATTGATATTTTATAATTATTGTTATGACTTGTCTATTGTAATTTCACTTGAAACAGATTTTTGTGGCGATTTATTATTTAATTATAACGATATTAAGTTATGACCAATCATGCGCGTCGCTGGTTGGCGTTCCGCTATACTCTGTTCGTTGGTCATAGGCACGTGTTTGTTGGCGCTTATACTATAGTCTGTCCGTTAGTTGCAGGCCACTGAATTTAATTTAATTTTAATTTGTTGTATTTATTGAATTTGATTGCCGATTTAAGTTCTGTATTTTCGTGTATCTCTCTCTCTCTCTCTCTCTCTCTCTCTCTCTCGATTTACATGATTTTTTTGAAATTGTAGGTTTGTTCGTGCGGAATGCAGATGTGCTACTGAATTTCAGCTCAATTTTAAATTTTGACCATATACAAGGTGTACCAATTACATTGGATTTTTGCATGTGCAAGCAATAAAAAGATGAAAATTTTGGTACAGTACAGTACTTTATCCTCACTTCTTAACAATTCATTTTTTAATTAATGTCAATATATTTATTAATAGGGAAGATATATATTTAATTAAAATAATTACGTAATTTTTCAATTTATAATTAACATTAACTTTTAACTTCACAAACAAAGAAGCAACATACAAAATTTCTCGATAATGAATGTAACAATATTTTTAAATTAACAACAAAAATAAACTTACAGTAATAAAAATAAACAGTTAATATCTTGTATTGCCTCCCCGAGCAAGAATTACAGCTTCCATGCGTCTTGGCATCCCCTCAAATAAATGACGAATGGCACCTTGGTCACATTCATCCCATGCTTGTACGACAGCTGCACTAAGCTCCCTCACGTTCACAGGAGCCGGAACTTGGGCTCGAACACGTCATCTTACCATGTCCCAAACATGTTCGATAGGGTTAAGATCTGGGCTTCTTGCAGGCCATACTATATGGTTAACATCAACCTGATCCTAATACTCGGAAACGAAACCAGTTACCACCTCTAACTATGAGCTATATCTATATCTATATAACTGTATTCTTAGGGCTAAAAAACGGTCGTTTTTTAACCTTTTCGTTTTTTTAGGACGACCGTTTTTTGTTAATGCAGAACATTCAGTCTTGTCAATTTTGCTGTTACATACATTTTTTTAATTAGGCTAGCCTATTTAATTACAAACCTTTACGGCAGCATCCTCTTTCACCCCGAAACGCACTGTAAGCCTCCATAAACTCTTTTAGAATGGGGATTGACTGTACAAATGCACCTACAGTAAAGCTGCCCCTGATATCTTATAAAAATTATATATTTGCGAAACTTAACATTATTTCAACAAGATTCATATTTTATGACAAAAATACCTCCAAATTAAACAAAATTAGAATCTAAACAAAATTAAAATCCGGCGGGGGGGCACATGCCCCTAATGCCCCCCCCTAGTTACGCGCCTGTCTCGAAACACCCAGAACTTATGCCGCATAGTATTGTGACCGCCCTTCCTGTATTAAAGTTATGGCTCTGGCGGCGCCAGTTGCACTTAAGACGATTATTACTTTTTATTGTTTACCGTTACTTTGTTATAATTCAGACCAAATCGCAACAATTAACTTAGAAACACTAGCGACACTTGTAAAAAAAACAAACGAAGATACTAATGCAACTTTGCAAAAACCCATTGGCAATTGCATTGAAAATTACCATGACACATAGTCATTATTTTAATTAATCATATCTAAGATTAATAGAGATATTGACATGAATTAAAAAAAATGAATTGTTAAGAAGAGACTACGCTAAAGTTCTGTACCAAAATTTACATATTTTTATTGCTTGCACTTACCACAGAGTATTCCAAACTTTATGCAAAAATCCAATGTAATTGGTACACCTTGTATATGGTCAGAATTTAAAATTGAGCTGAAATTCAGTAGCACATCTGCATTCCGCACGAACAAATCTACAATTTCAAAAAATCATGTAAATCGAACCTATAGTTAGGAAAATATTTTCAAATGAATTTTTGATAAATTTTAGATGGATCGAATTTTGCGCCTCTAAGTATATATATATATATACTTAGAGTATATATCTCTAAGTATATATATATATATATATATATATATATATATATATATATATATATATATATATATATATATATATATATATATATATATATATATATATATATATATATATATATATATATATATATATATATATATATATATATATATATATATATATATATATAATATATATATATATATATATATATATATATATATATATATATATATATATATATATATATGTATGTATATATATATATATATATATATATATATATATATATATATATATATATATATATATATATATATGTTCGATAGGGTTAAGAACATGACAAACATGATGGATCGAATTTTGCGCCTCTAAGTATATATATATATATATATATATATATATATATATATATATATATATATATATATATATATATATATATATATATATATATATATATATATATATATATATATATATATATATATATATATATATATATATATATATATATATATATATATATATATATATATATATATATATATATATATATATATGTATATATATATATATATATATATATATATATATATATATATATATATATATATATATATATATATATATATATATATATATATGTATATATATGTGTATATATATATATATATATATATATATATATATATATATATATATATATATATGTATATATATGTGTATATATATATATATATATATATATATATATATATATATATATATATATATATATATATATATATATATATATATATATATATATATATATATATATATATATATCACCATTTTATCTCTTTTATATAAAACGCTAGAATGGCGTTTATGTCACATTTTACGACATGAAATCCCAGCTAAATTAAATAATAAAACAGCACTATGAGTCGTGTAATGCAGTTTATAACAGAAGACGTCAGAAAATCGCATTTAACTCTATTTCTAGGATCCCATTTGCAGGCAGCACACATGTTAACCCCCTTAAACTCCAACTGACATGGCTTTGGATTGTTGACAATTGCATGCACTGTGGCTGGCAGTTGGCAAAACTACACCACGTCATGTTTTGGGTAAAAAATACTGTCGTATAATGTTGATGAAATGCCGAAAGCAACAATTTTATACAGCGCGTATTTATGTTATAATAATTTTTCTCATTCTTAACGGAAAAAGACATACCTACTCTATTGAGTGAAAAACTAGTTTCGTGGTTAGCAGTACTTATCTACTTAGCAACACTTTTCTTAGGGAAATGTTCTCTACATGTAAATACAATTTCTCACAATAGCAATCCAGATTTATTCTTTCAACTTATCAAAGCAAATATTAAACTATCAAAATGTCCGTCCGTATTTACTCGGCTTTTTTGGTATATATTGCCTAAAACTACATTTTCCTCTAAACGCCTCCAATTTCTCGTCAACACTGACCAAATCTTAATGTCTGTAAGCAGATTTGCAGCATCTAACAAATTCGTCAAAAATCTGACGGATGGGGGCCAATTTATCGACTTGTTTCCTTTCTTCCCTGGTATGTATGTTGTCAAATCTTGAACACTGTTGTCAACACTGAAGAAGAAACTTAAATCTATTGATACCCATTATTAGGCGACATGCTTCGATCCCAGTTCCATCTACACGCCACATATCATTTACATTTAGGTGATTTGTTTTCCGAACACCAGTAAGATAAACCCCAATAAAGGTTTTATTTCTGTTAGAGTCATTGGCCTGGAATCTCTTTCTCGCGAGTATTTGTCTTGAACTGACGTAATCTTGATGTTTGTGCATTCTACTATTATATTTAGTATTTCATCCGTAAATAACGACCCAAAAATTTCCAAAGGCGTTAGAAGGTGTTTCAAAGTGCGACTTACTCCCGGAAGAACTTTTACTATATTGTATTGAGCAGTTTTAGTGTTCTTTGACGAGCAATGTTTTGCCCATTTTGTGCCGTCCTTTCCCACAAAATATGGCATATTTGGATCTACAGTGAGTAACTCTGTTGAATCGCTGTCATCTATTTCTTGCTCTGTGTCGCTGGTATCAGTTTGAACAGATACATGGTCTATCTCGTCAGGGTCTGCTTCATCGACGTATTCGTCGTCTGTTTGTACTTCTTCGAGCAGACGGAGTCTTTCAACTTCCTTTTCGTAACTGGCCATTACTGTAATGAGTTTATACAAAAACAATGAAAAAATCATTTATTAGGATAATATTTCTTACCCGAGAGAAATGGGATAGAAAGAAATGGGATTCACGTAGAGATTTTTACGAGCACTTAGTTGAACGGCGCTGTGTTCGACAACAAGTAATAAAGAAACTGCAGCAGATTTTTGGTTCCTGCGGTCTGAGAGACCGCGCGCGTGTCATGAAGGGTTAAGATGGACATGCGTAATAACCCACCAAAATGTATTAAAAGTCGGTAAAATAAATAACCCCCCGCATTACTTGTAATTTTTTATACCTTTATCAGAAGGCGTTAAGCTCTCATCGTCCCGATAGTACAGTGATAATGTTCAGTATTCAAGGGCCCCGGGGTAAAACACTGTCGGTACTACACATTTTCTTCTATTTTACGTTAATTATGATCATACTCTTCGCTACTCTCAGAAACAACAATCAACAAATACTGCATATTTGTTTTTATGTTAAATATCCGACTGCGAAGAGTATCCTATAGAATGTTACAAATTTTATTATTCCATATTATTGTTCCTTTGAGAGAAAGACCCCTTAAATATAACTACTTGTATACCGCATTATGTATCTATTAAGAATTGTATTTAGTTTTATTTAAATGTATATTCCTCGCAATTTATTAATATTTCATACACTTTGTCAATATTATCACTATTATTACAGCACACCAAAGATGTGGATGTCAATGTATTCACAGAAATCCTTTACGCGGACAAATATTCATCCAATGTAATTTTATTTCTTTATATAGCCCCTCAATTATTCGGCTCCTGCAGGAAGCATCTAATAAGAGATATAAAGATGAAAACATTTATCAACCGTCCTTTTTATCCACAGTCGTTTTATTGTCTTCTGCATTGCCAGATTTAATTTCGGTTTTACGATCAGCATAAAAATGTTATGTTAAACTCATCATAAAATATTTTAGGTGGTGCTCCATTTTGACTAAAATACAGTAATTATAGCCACGGTCAGCCACCGTAAATTTATGCTACGACAGCAGGTTTTATTTTGAAATAAATTAAATTCCTCGGAAGTGTGCTTTCATTTCGCTTCAAGTGAGAGTTGTTTATACACAGTGACGAGTAGAATTTTAAAACATTGTATTCATTAGAAAAACATAATTTGGATACCGAATATATTATGTTTTACAAATCCAACCCATCAACACTTATTTCATTGTTTTTCTCGTAAATTTTATATAATACCAACTTTATCCTGCAGTCACCATTATATACAAACAGGCATGTTGTTCGCAAGTTTTTGACATTTGGCAAAGATGTAAATTTCGATGCTATGAATGAGCGTCTAAATTTGAGAACACGAATTGCGACTCAAACTTAAAAAATTGCACCGAAACAAGAAAAATTGCTCGATCTTTGTTACTGTCATAGTCCACTGCGGTCCTAGAACATTATTTTAAAAATTAGCTTGGGACTCTTTCTAGTATCTTCAATCAAAAGTATTATGCCATTTCCTTCAATAATTAAACAAACATTCCTATTTGGTACAAGTCAATACGAGTAAATGCCTGCTTTGCGTTTATCAGTTTTATAAATTGACTGTAGGGATACTATGTGTACTATAAGACAATTAAACTTGCTAAATAATAAAGCTATAAATAATGCTAACCTGTATCTACCCTTGAGTGAGAAATTTGGTCTTTCGACCCCTGTACTGAGCACAATCTTATTTGTATTATAAATAATTTTTTTTTAATATTAATATATTATTCCGAACTGCTCTGTATTTTTATATAAAGTATCATAATTTAACTATAGAAAATACATTTTAATTAATATCCAAAAAATATAATTGATAAGCAAAGTTTTCGTTAATCTATTGATATTTACTTTTGTTACAGGTAAGGACTCTTTAGCAAAATGAGGTAGCTGATACTTTGATACTAGTGGTAAGTTTATAGTTATTTGTTACGGTACGAGTTAATTATTTAATGACAAAGCGACGCGATGCAGAGGCGAGTCCGGAACATATAAACGAGTACCTACTCTAACGATAACTTTTGCTCTAAGATGTGCAAACATCTATGACAGAACTTCATGAACTTCTTGAATAAATAATTATTTAATTACTTTAAAAATTAATTAACTTATCCTTATTAAAATGACGATATCCTTATCCTGAAGAAGGTTCATATCTGCAAAAAAAAATATTCAATGTCAAATTTCGCAAATATGAGCTTTTTGAATTTTTCACCCAAAAGGTAAGTTCTATTATAAAAACAGGTTGGACAGAAATTATAGCATGCAATTATCTATAAAAATTGTTCTTACACTTTTTTCCTTAAGAATCGCCATTTCTGAGATATAGCGAGTCAAAAAGTTACAAACGTGTGTTCTCCATAATACGCACACGTTTCCACGCTACCTAGACTTGTCATGTAGTATACTTGGCATTTTTATTATTATATTATACAAACATTATACAAAGATAGAGGGAAAAATCATCGATGAAACCAACTATTCACTGAACACTTCGGAAGCTTCTTTTCCGTGACATTCTTGAATGTATTTTGAAACAGTCTTTATTAAATTCCAGGAGTATCTGCCATCACGTGCGTATCCCATCTTCCTTGGTAGCGGGCCTCCATAGTTTTAATATCTTGATGAAATCGTTCACCTTGTTCCTCACTGGCGACTCCTAAATTTTCAGGACAACGGTCTAAGTGGCTGTGTAAATAGTGCACTTTAATACTCACGTTACACCCAATCTGATTTACTCGTTTACCAGTTCAACATAGTTTTCATCTTTGCGTTTGCCGAGAAAATTTCCGACTACTGCAACAAATGATGTCTAGGTTTTTTGCTCAGCCTTATTCATCGAATTTACGAAGGCAGGATCCTTAATGAATTGTCTTATTTGTGGACCGTCAAATATTCCTGCTTTAATTTTTTCCGTACTCAACTGAGGCATTTTCATATGCATATGCAAAGCATGATCCGTTCTTCTGTCGATGTATATTATGCTTTTGCGATGGCACCTATTTCGTTAGAAATACTTTAGCCGTATGATTCTACATTTTTCTGACATCGTGTTCTAGACTTTCCGTTCTAAGTATTTCTTAGTCGACCTATTGTGGGATGTAAGGGATATGATTTGATGTTTTTATGCGGTTGTTAGTTTTCTAATGTTAGTTATATTTACATAAAGCGTGGGCTAAAAAGCGTGGTTATATGGTCCTTAATCTATGTTAGTTGTTTGGGTCTATTTTTGTGTTATTTTATTATATTTTATTATTTCTGTCTTCATGCCTCTATTGTTGTTTTCTATTTTATATATATATTTTTTTTGGTTTTCATATTTTTATTATTTTTTATTTTCATGCTGTTATTTTTTTTCCGTTCTTTGTGTTTATTTTCTGTTTTCTGTTTTTTATTCTGTATTTATTCTGTTAGTTATTGGGGGTTGGTAAGCTAGAGTGTATAGATATAATTTAGGGACGAGTGTTTTGGTGGATTTCTAAATCTTGGTACCATGGCTGTGTGTATTGTCGTGTTGCTGCGTGTGTTCAATCTGTGTATGAATGCGGGTATAATGTGTGATTTTATGTATGTGTCTAATATCTGTATGCCAGTGTTTTGATGTAGTGTGGTGATTTTAGTGTGTGATTGTAGTCGTGTATTTGTGGCCATTCTTAGTGACTTGTTTTGTTCTATTTGTAGTTGGTGTTTCTGCTTTTTTGTAAGCCGTGGGTACCAGAAGAACGCCGCATATATTAAGATCGGCCTTATGTATGCTTTGAATAAATTTAGTGCTGTTTCTGTTTTAGCTTGTAATAGTATGTTGGTGATTTTGCACCGTCTGCCTTTAACTTTGGTTATTATGTCACTGACTTACTTAGAAAATTTAAATTGGAGGTCAATGTTAACTCCCAAGTATTTTAGGTTAGTGATATTTTTAATTGTTATGCCGTTCATGCATATTTTTACATTTGGTGGATCTCTTTTTCTGGTGAAGACGACGACTTGCGTCTTTGTCCCGTTTAATTCTAACCCCTATTTTTGGTAGTACACTACTATGTTGGATGTTTGGTGTTTTTTTTGGGAGGACGGGAAATCCTCATGGACGCCCATACGGTTGGTTTGTATGGGGAGTGTCAGACTCTTACTGACTATCATCTGATTTATCTTCCATACTTTTTCCTTTTCCATCATATAATTAACAATGCACGTCTGCCATCTGTTAATTACGTTCTGCCTGCACGTCTCCCATCTTGTGCATACGAACAATGTGTGCTCCACCATATCAACTTCTCCGCAGTAGACACACTGATCACTCTCCGCCACACTGATCTTGTGTAGGTAGGCATAGAAGGAACCATGGCCTGGTTCTCCCACCATGGCCTGGTTCTCCCACGTCTCTTGCCATCTTTCCAGCGTTTGTCATCTTTCATACTTTCTAGCTTCTCTTTTGTCTCCTTGTACTCGCGATACGTTTGTTCTCTCTTGAACTTGCAATTCTATGGGTATGATTCCCGTAATAACCTGCAACGCTTTGGTGGACGTAGTTCGATAGGCGCTCACCACTCTCAGAAGCACCTTTCTATGAACCCGCTCCATTTATCTTTATGTCTTTTAATAGTGACCACCTTATGCCATACCGGACAACACAAGTATTGAGTGCGCTACGCCGCTCAATACTGCTCTCTTGTGGCTTCTAGGGCCACCTATATTAGGCATTATCTGAGATGGGGACGCTATTCTTTCTTCTGACTTTTTTGTGATCATGTTTATATGTTTCCCGAACGTAAGGTGGCTGCTCAAATCTATTCCCAAATATTTGATTGATTTACTTGGAGTTACAATCGATCCATTTAGTTCAAAACTAATGCCATCTGTACTTTTTTGCCTTTAAGGATTAACGCCTCTGTTTTTTCGGGAGCTAATTCCAGGTCATGGTTCTCCAGCAATCTGTCAATCCTCCTTAGGGCCTCGTTTGTTCTGAGCGTTAAAAACTCTGTACATTCTGCACTTACTAGTATCGCTTCTACATTTTCCCCTAGTTCTTGTCTTAATACTCCATCGTATATCACGTTCCACAGAGTTGGCCCAAGTACCGATCCCTGAGGAACTCCCACTGTCATATCTCTTTCTATTCCCGCTATTTTGAGCTTGCGGTTATTAAAGTAGCTCTCAATAATGTTTATCAGGTATTTTGATATCCCTCGTCTATGAAGTTCCCTAATAATATAGCTCCATGTGGCGGAGTTAAAAGCGTTTCTGATATCTAATGTAACAAGTGTGCACCACCTTTCTTTCGACTGACCTAATATGTTACATACGGTCTCTACAGCCCGAACGGTGGACAATCCCTTGATGAAACCAAACTGACGTTCTGACAATCCTCCTTTAAGCTTCAACTCCATTTCCAGCCTCTCTTTTATCATATACTCTAAGAGAATTCCCATTGTATCCAGGAGGCAGATTGGTCTAAATGCCGACACTTTCCAGTGGCTTCCCACTCTTCCACAACAGACATACCTGAGCCACCTTCCATATTTCCGGAAATTCCTGCTTCAGAAGCAGGTCATTTAAGGTCCCCAACAGGAAGTTTGCTGTTGCATCAGTTTTTGTAGTAGTGATAGGCTCGTGGTTTTTGCTAGTGTAGCGGTATCGTCTGCGTATAATAACAGTTGTCCATTCATGGATGGGATTGGGTATGTCGTGGGTGTATAGATTAAATAGTATGGGTCCTAGTGCTGATCCGTTCTTATCAAGAACCTTTACAAACTGCTTCATAAGGCCCAGCTTGATATGCAGTGGAGGAAAGATAATTTTCTCTCGTTCAACTAAGGGGTCGTTATTGACATTTTTTATCCCAACTTACATTTTTTTTTCTGTTAGGCTACTCTTTTTTATCCCAGTAGTGTATTTTGTCTCTGCTATCCCAGAGGCACAAGAAGCAGGGATATTTGGTGTAGCCACTCTGCTGTCCAAGGAGAAAGTTTATGATTTTCAAGTCCACACAAATCACCTATGCATATTCATGATACTTTATTTTCTCCAAGACCATAGCTATGTTGTCATATTCTTCTTTCATTTTCGGTGAGCGACCAATTGGTTTTGAACCATATTTGTTCCCATTGTATAGAAAGACACATTTCAAACTCAATAAATAAGCGCCAATCATAGTCAGGGAAAATAGTCAGGAAGACCTATTTTTCCGGGAGTCCTCTAACGTTGTGACAAAATACAAAATTGACTTCTTGAGAAAAGAAGGGTAGGAGCTAAAGAACTCATATCTGGTCCCGACGCTGGGAGGACCAGACAGCTGCTGAAATTAAGCAGATGTAACTTAAGAACAGTGACAGGCCTACTGACCGGTCACTGCCACCTAAGACGACACCTTTACATATTGGGTCTTGTGGAAGACCCTGAGTGTAGGGGATGCTTGGAAGATGAGGAGACAGCAGGGCATGTTCTGATGAATTGCCCCGCTTCCCTGCATACACGTATGCAATACCTGGGACAACTGATGCTGATGCCCAGGGACTTTAGAGAGCTATGTCCCAGCCGCCTCGTTGGCTTTATTAAGGCAACTGGACTGGTATAGCTCTCGAAAGGCGGGACGTGACGGGCCCATACTGAGGCCTATACGTCAAAGGGCAGAGCCTCCGCCAATCTCAAATCTCAAGGGTAGGAGATTCTTTTTTCTTGTACGGTAAAAGGTAATTTTGGTTTCTTCTGCCAGCAAATTTCTCTCCTTCAATCTGGAAGCCAGTAAAGTTTGACATGTTGAGACCTCTGGCGAGGTCATTTAACTCATCCTTGTTGAAATGTTGCGGAATTGATGACATCCCCTCATAGTCACTATCATCTTCATTAGCATCATAAGCGTGATCAGTAGAGGGACAACAATTGTAATCACAGAGGGACCGTGCTGCGGTTATTCCGGTTCATTTCAGTAATATTTACTAGACAGAAATAGCCACCGAAGTGGTTTTTGGGTTCTCTTCACACCATCGGTACGCCGAATTTCAGACTTTTTCTTTTCCCAGTAGTCCACTGTCGCAAATGTTCGGTACAAGTTTTACACACCTGATACGGTGTCCAGGTTTTATCTTTATCACCAAGTCTAACACCAAAGTATCCATGAGGAGCTTTACAAAATCAGTAACAGTCTTTCTGTTTTCTTTTAACGTGTATTCTCCTCATATGTAGCAAAACACAGCAGGATGATTAACAACTTCTTCTTGAACTCATTTTATTTCTATTCAACAACGTAAATACAATTTCGTGAAAAACTGCATATAAAAAAACTCTCTAAAAAGTAGATCAGATAGAGAAAAACTAATTTCATATTTAGATTCAGCGCCCCAAGTATAGCTAAAATCAGTTCTAAAATCCTAGCACCAATTTTTTTTGTACTTAGGCCTGTGTAATTATCTAATGGAACTTCTTCTTCTTATTATTATTCATACTGGATACAAATAAATTGTTCTAACAGCGATGCATGAGATGTCTCCTTACTGATATCGTAAGAATCTTCATCTGATCTGATGGCGATTAAACATTGGAGCACGACTGACCTTGACAACTGGTACATGCTAATGAACAAAACCATCTACCTTTTTTGCAGCCGTACTTAACACTACATCATTTTTTGCAAGTTCAGGTGGGAGTAAAGTTTGAATTGGTTCCAATGTATTGTCAATTAACTTCCAACTCCAGTCTTCTGGGTCCAGTTGATTACCAAACCACACTTGAACTTGATAATATACCCTACATATATGTTGATGAGCAGAAGCAGAGACTGGGAGAAGACAAGCTAATTGCACTCGTTTATTGTTACGAGTATTTTTTCGAGTATCGAAACTTATCTACGCCGGTAATTCGTTCTGGAGCTCCATACACAGAAATAAGGGAGCGAGTTCCGTTGGTGATTACAGCTTGTGGATTACAGCTTGTCTTTAAAAACTTTGGCACAATTAACTAAATCTTGTTTGTCAAACAATATTCACTTACAACAAACCATAAACCTTTTTTAAAAACTGTTGTGTTACCCCTACTGAAAATTACTGATGTCGTACCGCAGCCAGTTACTGCGGGTAAAAATAGTATGTGATTTTGGCTTTTTGGATTATAATCTCAGAGTCGTACAATTTGTACGTATTAGTTACACAGACCAATATTTTTACTTGTAAAGGGTGTCTCAAAATTAACGCAAGGTTTGAATTTGCCGCCATTTGTGCAGTAAAGGTGTTGGCAACCCTAAACAAAAAACAATTCGATAGCTGACAGTTTAGGGTTAGTAAAAGTGGAGCGTTACACGATAGAACAACGTGTCTTCATTATTGAACAATATTTCAAAAATCATGAAAGCTTGGCGACCGCAGTTCGAAAATTTCATACAAAATATGGTCGGAATAGTGTTTTAACTTCGTCAACTGTGAAGAGATTAATTGAAAAATTCAGGGAGACTGGATCCGTTGGAGACGCCAAACAAAAATCTGAAAATAGGGTACGGTTATGTTGTTCACACAGTCCTATCAAAAACGGACATCTATTATTTGCATTTTTTTGGTAGGCTAGGCTTATTCAGTTTCATAGTAACTGACTTGTTTCGCCGTGGTGTTTCAAAGCGTTGTGTTTAACGTTGTACTCGTACCTTTAATAGCTCATACCTTGGCATCACCGCCAATAT
>CAXKVY010014851.1:7500-10489 GCA_964058915.1 Tetropium fuscum | reverse complement strand
TTCAGATCTTTCACGGAAACAAAAACTGGAAATCTATAGACTTGGAGTCTTACCAACTGGAAGTAGACGTACTGTGACCTTATCCTCACTATTTACTGTACAGTTATTTGGCAGTTTCCTATTCTGCTTTGGATATGTATCTTTAATTTGTATTAAAATTTTAATAACAAGTTTTATCTCAAACATTTTTTTTTCAATATTAGTTTGAAATAATTCAAGTACTGTGCGAGGCGACACCCACCCCGAAGATTAAAGAAGAATTAATCCAAGTACCGTGAGAGACGAGGGGACTCGCGAGATGAAATTGCATACTTCTTCAAATTTAAGAAATAGGATAGCAGAACTTCCAGAACAGTTTTTCTCTCTATTCTTTAAATTCGGAAAATACTTTCTCATAACCCTGGACTTCGCAGGCAATAATTGGAGAGTTTCTTCTTCAGCTTCCTGAAGGATTCTCCCAGGAACAATATCGATTTGTTGCATTTTTTACCAACTTCACAAATTTTTAAAATGAAATCGATGAATAATCGAAACTAAATAGCAACCATTCAACATCTTCAAGGTATTTTTTAAATTATTTTCAATAATTAAAAAAGTTACAGCAGCTGTCAGAGAGAAATGCCAAATAATTTTTTGATTAAATCTGATTGTGGATAAACGAATTTCGTTCTCGAGTTTAAACTTTCTTGCGTGGATAAAACGCCATCTAAAACACTTATACAATAAATAACTATTATTACATATTCATTTTTTAGTAATAATGCATCTTAAATAAGACCAATAGTTTCTTTATGATACTTATCCTTGTAATAGTGATGATTGCTTTTATATAAATGGAATATTATTACAAAACCGCTATTATAACATCGAACTTTCACGTCGCCTTAGATAAATCTATGGCAATACGTCAATATGACTTGAAATCCTACAATAATCTCAATAGTCTAGTTAGCTGTAAAAATACGGCCGTACGCGCACATGCTACGATATCAAGGCATGTTTTATTTATTATTCAGGTAGTCACGGTCGATCAAATTATACCTCAACTACCACGTTACGCAGAACTATTAAGAGCTCAATTTTACCACGTATTCATGTGGGTTCGGTTAGAAAATTCAATCACGATGGCGGAACAAAATTTAAACCTGACCCTAATAACAAGGTTGATATAAAAATACGGTAATTATGTTGTGCCTTAAATTTTAATCTGGCATTCAATTGGTTTTTGCGCATATTTTATGCTACGGAAGACAAGTAGTAGTAGTAGTAGTTCGTATAAAAAAAACCTTAAATTCTTAAGGTTTTCTGACATTCTGACGTTGACTGATTAAATCATTCATTCCAATGGCGGCTCATGCCATATAAATAGGGGGTTGCATCGTATAGGCGACCTGCACATATTGATCGCGAGCGCCTCCCTCGGTGAATCATATAAGTTTTCACTAGACAACAAACTAGTTTGATGTTTGTTGTGGTTATAAACTGTGGTGTGGTGCTTTGCAAAGAAGTGGAAGTGAAAGTGTTGTGAATGAACACATAAATATTTACAATAATTATTAGTGGAAATGGAAAGAAAAATAATATATTTTGGTTTCAAGCCGATTAGTTTCTCACATTTTTCCTCTGGGAACATAGAAAAGGGGAAAAATTGGTTGGTTCCCACTTTGTTTAGCAACACTATAAAAATTTGAGTAATAAAATGCATGTAAAGAGTAATGAAATGAAATTAGCAGTTTATATTCACTTTACTTAACCAAATATCTCGTCTTGTCCTTTCATGGTCTGATAGGAAAAGTGTAAAATTTCAGTGCCGTCAGTATTTCCGTAATTATTTTTACAGCCTACTACACAACAATTGTTTCCAGAGTACCTATGACGAACGTTTATTCATACCGCAGCGGGGACAATTTAATAATTTAAGAGTACAAAATAATTATAATCTACAAAACGTCTATTCTGTCAAATTACAAATTGACTAGCAAGAACTTACTAGAGACGCCGTTGAGGTCACTGGAGTAAAATTCGCAGGTCGTTTATACCTAGATACTACACTGCTGGCCATTAGGTTGGAGTAATTCAAAATTTTAATGTAATTTTGGATGCATATCTTCTGAATAATATGGAATATCAAAATATGGTTTGCAGAACGTTTTTGGAAATTTCATTGGTAATAAACGTCCGGAATATCATGTTTCTATCGTGCTCAAAAAAGGAATATACCCCGTGTATTAAACTCCTACAAAACTCAACCCCTACAAAAAATCAAAATTCATTATTACCGAGAATTTCGAAAAACCAAAATCGTAAAAAAAATTTTTTACCAGGGTAGCCTATGGACTAATTCGAAAAAACGAATTTGGCCGTTTTTTGATATCTCGCTTATTTTCGAATATACGGGGGTTTTCTTAAAATTAGGCCATTTTTTTGAAAATGCATATCTTATTGTTGAAAAACAAAGTAAGTAATGGAGTTTTTTCTTATTTTCAAGTAAGCTTGTGTGACTCATGCTTATTAAAAGTTCTCCCAGGTACCCTGCGTATAAGAAATGACAATTCTAGCTACTGAGAAAGTTAGAGCCATGCAAGCTTACTTGAAAATGAGAAAAAAAACATTACTTTGTTTTTAAATAGTAAGAGAGGCATTTTCAAAAAATGTCCTAATTATAATAATAAAACCCCCGTATATTCGAATATAAGCGAAATATCAAAAAACGGCCAAATTTGTTATTTCGAATTGGTCCATGGCTACCCTGGTAAAAAAAAAATATTTCGATTTTGGTTTTTTATGAATTCTCGGTAAGAATGAAAATTTGACTTTTTTGTAGGGGTTTAGTTTACATCCTGTATATTCCTTTTTTGAGCACGAGAGAAACATGATTTGAAGCCATTTAATTACCAACGAAATTTCCAAAAGCGTCCTGAAAACCCTATTTTGATATTCCATATTATTTAGAAAATATATGCATAAAAAATTACACTAAAATTTTGAA
>CAXKVY010014851.1:0-5000 GCA_964058915.1 Tetropium fuscum | reverse complement strand
AAGCTCTTACAGGGATGCATACTTTTTCGGGTTTCTACATCCAGTTGTCGCAGCTCTTTATTGCGTTGCACTGTGCTCTGCAATATTTCGGTAATCACTGTCCAATTGAGCCACACTACACTTCCAAATAGTAGTTCTACACGTTTTCAGGTGTTTTGCTGACATGTGTTTTTTAATTCGGTATCCTGAATGGCTCAAATCGATGAAACATTTTTATTCATGATAATTCCCACTCCAAATAACAAACACGGAAAACATTTCTTTTCTCATATACGAAAAACTACGTATAAGCATACGGATACATAGATTTGCACTATAATCTATAATATATATATGCACCCGACGCGCACTCACTCGCTGCTGAAGAAATAGTAAGGCCGTTACTCTATTGCCATCCGATACATGGTTCTTTAACATGTTTGTCACCGGACTGCAACATAGTTGAGCACATGGGAGCGAGGGGAAAGGCATCGCATATACATCTGATATTCTACGCTTCTGATAGGTGAGATAGGTACGATGTCTTGATTGCACTTATATCGCAACGCTAACCGAACGCAAACCAAACATCAGTGATATATGGTAGCGATGCAGTGCGCTGGCGGATACGAGACATAGCAGAATGATAGTGACATAGAGTAGTGAGAACGCGGCGCGACGTTACCTTTTAGGATAATTAAATATAATCAATAATCAAAAATATTGCCTTGTTGTATATATACTACTTTCGTTATAGTTTTTGGAGGTATAGCCGCCACTGACTCTTTCGCTGATAAATCTGTACATTATAATTTTTCGTGTAATGTCGCGTTAAAATAATGTTTTTCTGTTGAGATGCCCTCGCAACCCAATGGAAGGATGGAAGTGATGACTCGTCGCCACCCACTGGTGCAAAGCGAAAGCGGCACGTAAAACATAATTTGAAGTTCCGTCGCGTATGCAGATGGATTCGTCAGAAATTATTTGGACGTTAACTGTGCCTGTGTCTGAATCAATTACAGACGTGACATTGAGGTTCTATTCTGTCTGTGTCGGTTTTTAAAAGTCAGATGTTGCTCGGAATGAGGTAAATGTGAGACAGAAAGAAGGAGAAAATAGCACAGTGCGTCTTACAATTCCACTCTCTTGCTTATGAGGTTGAATTTAGAACCTGGGTTGTTGGTGACTACTCACAACACCAATTAGCTCTAAGATCATCAAGCATTACAAATTATTGTACAAAATTATCCCTATCCCTATTATCTTTATTAACCCTGTCAATCGGCGTTTAAAACTGCCGTTTTCCGAACCAAATTGCGGATTTTTTCTCAACTGTTCTATGTTTTTTCGGATGCCGACTCAGAAAACCACAAAATTTTCGCTTTTTTCAATTTATCGCTTATACAAAATCTATGCGTTTTAAGATGTACATGCTACAAAAAATTAAAGTAGCCATAATTTTCTACAAAATGCACTATTCATATTTGATTTTCTGAAGAGCCAATTGGCGCTACAGCGCGCCGAAAAACAGCCGTTTTTGGCCCTTCTGCGAAAGCGTCAAAAACACCCACTCCTACCCTCTATAACTCGAAAAACATACATGTTAACAACAAAAACCCTTATACCACATTAAAGTACATTAAATTCGGCTTCCTAAAACTTGACAGCGCGTTATTCCCTTATGGTCGCTCCCGTTACAAGGGACGTATCTGAATTTATACAATTTTTCAGAAGAGCAGTTTAAATATTTTAGAGTAGATTCAAAGCTCTGCGAATGAATATTGCAATTAAATGATTTTTTATGTTTAGTTATTCATCCTGAGGATATCAATATATTTTCAAAAAAATATGTTTAGTTATACATAATAAGGCCACCATTT
This sequence comes from Tetropium fuscum, assembly GCA_964058915.1. Lineage (NCBI taxonomy): Eukaryota > Metazoa > Arthropoda > Insecta > Coleoptera > Cerambycidae > Tetropium > Tetropium fuscum. Next base: position 3,141 of record CAXKVY010014851.1, on the reverse strand, counting down.
TGAGCCATTTAACCAGATGCGCCCATTGGTGATGATTAAAATTATTGTTCGAGAGGTTGTAAACACCACTTAAACCCAGAGTACATGACATCTATGAATTAAAGATTTTGGTCAAATAAAACTTTATTCTTAAAAACATACAAACGAAAGTTACATAAAACATTAGGTATCATAAGTTATAATATAGGTATGTTAACTTTCCATGAGGGACCAATAGAATTCTAGACCAATAGATTATGTGTTTAGGTAACTGAACAACAAACAAAGATGCATTAAATCTTCATATTTAAATCCATCCTATTATTGGAGGTGGAACATTATATAAGTTCAGGACATTATTATTTGAATCCAGAACTGCTGTTTGACGTTTGAATGTGATTGACCCATACTCAGTTTCTATGTGGCGTGTTTTGAAGAATATTTTCAGTGGATTGTTTTTTTTACTGCAAATTCAACCATCATTGTCCAATTGAATTCTTGACCTGTGTCATCATTCTGGATACTTAAAATTCGCAAATTTTTGGAGTATGTTTTAAAATCTAGTAAGTCCGAAAATTTTAAATTACGAAGGATTTCTAGCAAGTCGCAAAACAGGAAGTAGTTGGCTAGATACCATTATATCGCCAGCTTACTTGATAGCACGTGATATTACTGAATCTCCTTGTTAATAATAAAATATAGTATTATCTAGGGTCTCCAGTCCGCGGCTTATCATATCGGCCGCTATCCCTTTTCAACTCATATAAATCCCATTTCCCTCGCTCATTTAGAAGACACCTGCATGAATAAACCGGCGATTTACGGGCTTTACTTCTCAGTGTCGTATCATGCGCAACCAAGGTGAAGTGCCTTCAAAATATGTCATATTATGTTATATTCATATATGTGCAAAACTTTAAGCTAAAAAATTATTTAGTCTTGAATGTACTTAAAATATATTGAAAAATTTTTGCATGCTGCGTGTACAACTTAGTGCTCTTTAGCCAATAACAATTTAAAATAATTAGAAATTATTAGAAAGAAATTAAATTGCTATTGCCTAGCAAGGACCACGGGAGGTAAGAGCGCCCCTTGCCAGGATAGAACGTGGTTAGGTTACTTATTATTAGTACTTATTGGTAAGACTGTTAGTAAAATTTATAACAAATTAACTCACCAATTTGCGAGATATGTTATTATTTGCACATATAGTTACACTCACATTGGTATTTTTCACTGTCACTTATTAGTAGCACTCTTCACAAAAACTCACGTCAGAAATTCATATCACTATTCACTATCTGAAAATAATCTGGTCTATGACTGGTTTAACCATCGGTTTAACCACTGGTATCCATCATAATTCGAGATCCCACATTCTTCATTCCACCTTCTTCATATGGTTTATACATTTTATCCAGTTGGCCGCATTTACTTCTTTGATTGCACCATTGAGAAATTTTTTCACATCAGCTAACTTAAATGTTGTATTTTCTCTAGCAACTCTCCCTTTTATTTGCGCCCAAATAAGCTCAATTGGGTTCAGTTCGCAGTGATATGGAGGCAATCGAATTACCTCCATTCCTCTTACTTTGGCCATTTCATCCACTACATACTTCTTGAAAGCTGGAAAATGTTGCCTTGCCAGTGTCAACAATTCAACTTTAAGTAGTGAATCATCGTGTGCAATTTTTCTTTCTTCCAGCTAGTCTTTAATTTGCCCTTTCCGCCATGCAGTTTGTGGGCAGCTGTTCTGTTCTACGAGAATGATACGATTATTGTTTTTAGTTTGCATATCAAATTGGATTAGCACTTAATGTAAAATTCTTGAGCAAATTAGGAGCGCTGAGGATACTAAATGTTCTTTTTTATAAAAATGAGAGTACACTATTTATATGTCATGTTATCGATCTGCATAAACAAACTTAAACATTTAATGACAGCACGTTCCTCCATAAAATGTATGAGTTTTTTTACTGGATTTCTTATCTTTTAATACAGATCAGCATAATGATAAATGTATGCCTGGCGTCATTATAAGCTCGATCTAAGTGATATAAAGGAAGTGGCTCCAACCCCCTACTTAGCATACAATCGGCTCTTGATCCAGTTCCTGTAAGTAAGCGGGAACGGATGAATGCCCCGCCCGATTCTATCTGCATTTTTATTGTTCTCTTTAAATAGCGGTAATTTTTCATGGCCGGTACCGTTTGTTGGTATTACGTAGATATAGTAGTTCACAAAGTCTCATCAAACGCTGGTATAAATTGGGTCAGTTTCTTATACTCATGTAGTGTTTCTACTATATTTGTTTACTTTGTTTTACGTAGGTAGGTACCTACTTACGTAGTCTCGGCATATTTATATCTTACGTAATGCATTCTAATGTATTCTTAAAGAATACTAGATTTTATTAGTATTCAGTGCAATTATTTTTTAACGGGTCATATTTTAACGTATGCTAAACGGGAAAAATAATCCGGTTGTTGAATGGGTGATCAATAATATTGGTAACAATAATTGTATTATTTTATTAACTAGGTGCATCATTAAAACTATTCAATGACTACATAATTAAACTGTAGTTTAATTAACTATTAAACTTATTCATGCTTTAAATTATAGTAAAAAGGATTTTTTTCAATTGTATTTTCTAAGAACCTACGATGTTCAAATGTATCTTTATTATCTTTAATTTATCTTTTTACAAAACTGGTAGTTGCTTAACTGGTAACATAGTAACACAGAATACACTAAGTATTATATTTATATTAATATTAAAAAATAAAAAAATTGATTCATTGGTTCAATAGTCATCTGAGGAGGTTTGAATTAATAAAACTAACTCCTTGCAGAATTTTCAGTTGATCTAGTGACTCTGATTCTCCAGGGCGTTGCACATTCAGAATTTTATACAGAGATACTAGTTTTGACACAGTACCCATGCCTAGCCTATTTCGAATTTTCGATTGGATTAAATTAAAATTTGAAATTGTTCTTTCAATTGAACATTTTCGGCAACCAATTGTACGAATGTGCATAAGATGTATAATCAGTTTGAACCACTGGTTTTATTCACTTTCTGTGGTTTAGTCCAGCTTTGTCCACTGGTCCGGACTTTTCTGCAAAAATACGGCTTTTTGCCAACTCTATATAAAGGCT
>CAXKVY010014850.1:10000-14281 GCA_964058915.1 Tetropium fuscum | reverse complement strand
CCTCGACATCCATATTGTCGATTTCATGCCAGAAAAAGTTCGTTATCATGGATCTGTATCGTTCGCCGTTTACCGTGATGGACACACCATCGTCGTTCTCGAAGAAATACGGCCCGATGATGCCTCCGGCCCAAAATCCACACCAAACAGTTACCTTTGCTGGGTGCATTGCGACCTGGTGGACCTCCTGTGGATTGTTCTCGGCCCAATAACGGCAATTCTGCTTGTTGACATTCCCATTTAACCAAAAATGTGCGCTGAAGGTGATTTTGCGACCAAAATCGGGGTCGACTTCCAACTGCTCTAAAGCCCAATCAGCGAAGATACGGCGCTGTCTATGGTCGTTTATTTTGAGCTCTTGTGTCAGCTGGATCTTGTACGGATGCATGCCCAAATCCAGATGCAAGATTCGGCGAAGTGATGTTTCCGAAAGGCGGAGTTCCTGTGCGCGACGTGAAATTGACTGTCGCGGATTTTCACGCACACTATCGCGCACAGCGGCGACATTCTGGGCAGATCGGACGTTTCGACGACGCGTCGGTGTTGGCTGATTGTTCACCGAACCGGTTGCCTCGAATTTGTTAATCAAACGACGGATAGTCGACTCAGCAGGACGATCAATTGCACCGTAAAATTGGCGGAGCGCGCGGAACGTTGCTCGAACCGATGAATGATTTTCGTAATAAGTTTTAACGATTTGCACATGTTGCTCGCGGCTGAATTGGTTCATGGTGATTTGTGAAGATACACTGAATAATAACAACTACGTTTGCCAACTCTACCACAAACAACATGGCCGCCATGAGCTGTCAAAGATCGAGCGTCCCTATTGGCGGACCCTTTACATCTATGTATGTATCTAGACATTTTTTAAATCTCCGCACTATTAATAATAGAGATCGCAAATATTTGTTTAGGTAGGCATATAAAATTTACATAATTTATTGCGTATGGTAATAAAATATTATCTCTTGTCATCGTGTATGTGTGTTCTTATATGTAGTATCTTTGTTGACTTTGTTTACTAAAACGTGGAAATATATAGTTTTGAAAACTCATTCATTACTGTCGGCGTGGCTGCTTATTATCCACAGCTCTAAAAAGGTCCTAGCTCTCAACCGGCGTAAATTATCCCGAAGAACGCGGACACGCAGACGAAATCAAAATAAAATGTTGGTTTACAAACTGTTAACGTTTTGAAAGCTTTTTATATAATTTAAAAGTTGAAGTGTCGAATTGCCAATGCTGGTCTAAATACTTAATTGTACAAATGGTGTGTGTTAATTTGTTTATCCAGCAGACATTAGTTATACACTCTTTATTCGCAGGCATACATATAGGCTATTGATTATGTCATACAGAAAGGAATTAAGACGTTCACGGGTTTTTATTGCAGGAATCGGTCAATGGGTTATTACAGAAGAAAAAACCACGGAGTGCTATTAAATTAAAGGGTGCAAATTGGAGATAGGGTAGTAAATGCACTCTTCTCAGTTTTTCAATATAGTTCGCAAACGAAGGAAAATCTCGATATTATATGAAACTTTTGGTAGAGAATTGAATTTCTCATCGAAATGTTTTGTTTAAAAAAAAATTAAAAAAATATTTTTTGGCGAAAATGTTGAAACAAAATTAAAAAAAGGCCAAAATTTCCCAATTAAATATTGAAAACGGAAACCTTCATTTAATGTAATCTCTCCGATTTTCGAAGAAAAAAGCGACAGTGAATACATATAAACTACTAGTGTTATTGGGTACCGATTTATTTTTTTGGTCTTATAATCAATTTTAACTTCTTAAATTCATACATGATCCTGCTTGCTTCGATGGCATCGCTCGCGATGAAGCGGCGGTTGTTGGCAGCGTAATTCTGGAATGGGGACGCGAGACTACCAGACGGGCCAGGTCGACGCGCTGCCAGCAATAATTGTTACCTTTCCGGTAAAATGAAAATATTTCGTTTATTATTAAAAAATCGAAAAAATATGATTCTAACTTCATTACACCTCTAGGATATCGGGCATCATTTTTATGAAGAATGACTTTTTCGTATCGGCTATAGTTTCGGAGTTTTCGCGATGTAAACGAAAAAAGCGCTCGAATTCCTCCCTTTTTATAACCTCCCGAACCTGAGAAAAACGATCATTTACGTACCATCCTCGGTACCATCCGTCCATTTATCCACATGTTAACGCAATTGTTGTAAAAAAAATGTTCCATAGTAACATAGAAGCACCTTGATAATTTGAATTTGGTCGATAGAAAGTATTCTGGTGTATTCCACTATATAGGGTGAGTAAAAAATATGGTAACTAATTCGATAAAAAATTCCCAGTTTGTGCCAAAAATGCTCGGACAGGTCGATTTTGTTTTTTATCGAGGCATATTTTGACAGTAATTTTTTTTAATAGCAACCTATATATTTTTAATATAACCTATATAACAGATTGTGTCGTAGTTATATGTCGTGCTATATAACAGTTGTGTTGTAGGTATATATTAACTTTATGCCACCTATATCAATTTGTTTCAGCCATATTAAAAATCATAGTCATAACATAGAAATCCAGATAACCACGGATTTTTTGGTTGCGCCAAATTTTAGCTCAATCGGTTGAACTGTTATCGATTCCGAACTGGTTGAGCTATAGTGTTTACAGACGAACGGACGAATAAACGAAAGGGCACGAATCTAAAAATGGTCATAATAAATTCAAGGAACCTTAAAACGGATATTGGCATTGAAATCCGGATATCTAAAATGTATCGTTATTTTAATACTTTCCTTACTAATACTCCCTTGTGGTCGGAAAGTTTTCACTTTAATTCAATTCTAGCAACTATTAATAGTAATGTTGACTTGGTAATATCGAATAAATCCATAGTTAGATATCTGGATTTCTACGATATAACTTTTTCAACTTAAAAAATTAATGTTGCTGAAACTAATTCATATATCGGTGGCATAAAGGTTATATATTTGGATTCACAACGGCTGAATCTAGTTCCGCTTTTTACTCACCCTGTATATAGTGAAAATTAAATGGCAACAAATTCATGATACTCGAAGTCCATCTCTAGTCGACTAGAAATCGATAAATTACCAGTTTTATATGGCATTTTACTGTTAAAACACATTGCTTGGCTTTTACCTGAAATAGTGTTCTTGAGAACTACCTGCCGTCTTAACGCTCTAATAATGCATCTTTTTTAGTCGACTAGACCTGAACGACTAGACGCTATTTCAGATCTTTCACGGAAACAAAAACTGGAAATCTATAGACTTGGAGTCTTACCAACTGGAAGTAGACGTACTGTGACCTTATCCTCACTATTTACTGTACAGTTATTTGGCAGTTTCCTATTCTGCTTTGGATATGTATCTTTAATTTGTATTAAAATTTTAATAACAAGTTTTATCTCAAACATTTTTTTTTCAATATTAGTTTGAAATAATTCAAGTACTGTGCGAGGCGACACCCACCCCGAAGATTAAAGAAGAATTAATCCAAGTACCGTGAGAGACGAGGGGACTCGCGAGATGAAATTGCATACTTCTTCAAATTTAAGAAATAGGATAGCAGAACTTCCAGAACAGTTTTTCTCTCTATTCTTTAAATTCGGAAAATACTTTCTCATAACCCTGGACTTCGCAGGCAATAATTGGAGAGTTTCTTCTTCAGCTTCCTGAAGGATTCTCCCAGGAACAATATCGATTTGTTGCATTTTTTACCAACTTCACAAATTTTTAAAATGAAATCGATGAATAATCGAAACTAAATAGCAACCATTCAACATCTTCAAGGTATTTTTTAAATTATTTTCAATAATTAAAAAAGTTACAGCAGCTGTCAGAGAGAAATGCCAAATAATTTTTTGATTAAATCTGATTGTGGATAAACGAATTTCGTTCTCGAGTTTAAACTTTCTTGCGTGGATAAAACGCCATCTAAAACACTTATACAATAAATAACTATTATTACATATTCATTTTTTAGTAATAATGCATCTTAAATAAGACCAATAGTTTCTTTATGATACTTATCCTTGTAATAGTGATGATTGCTTTTATATAAATGGAATATTATTACAAAACCGCTATTATAACATCGAACTTTCACGTCGCCTTAGATAAATCTATGGCAATACGTCAATATGACTTGAAATCCTACAATAATCTCAATAGTCTAGTTAGCTGTAAAAATACGGCCGTACGCGCACATGCTACGATATCAAGGCATGTTTTATTTATTATTCAGGTAGTCACGGTCGATCAAATTA
>CAXKVY010014850.1:0-5000 GCA_964058915.1 Tetropium fuscum | reverse complement strand
CTTATATCGCAACGCTAACCGAACGCAAACCAAACATCAGTGATATATGGTAGCGATGCAGTGCGCTGGCGGATACGAGACATAGCAGAATGATAGTGACATAGAGTAGTGAGAACGCGGCGCGACGTTACCTTTTAGGATAATTAAATATAATCAATAATCAAAAATATTGCCTTGTTGTATATATACTACTTTCGTTATAGTTTTTGGAGGTATAGCCGCCACTGACTCTTTCGCTGATAAATCTGTACATTATAATTTTTCGTGTAATGTCGCGTTAAAATAATGTTTTTCTGTTGAGATGCCCTCGCAACCCAATGGAAGGATGGAAGTGATGACTCGTCGCCACCCACTGGTGCAAAGCGAAAGCGGCACGTAAAACATAATTTGAAGTTCCGTCGCGTATGCAGATGGATTCGTCAGAAATTATTTGGACGTTAACTGTGCCTGTGTCTGAATCAATTACAGACGTGACATTGAGGTTCTATTCTGTCTGTGTCGGTTTTTAAAAGTCAGATGTTGCTCGGAATGAGGTAAATGTGAGACAGAAAGAAGGAGAAAATAGCACAGTGCGTCTTACAATTCCACTCTCTTGCTTATGAGGTTGAATTTAGAACCTGGGTTGTTGGTGACTACTCACAACACCAATTAGCTCTAAGATCATCAAGCATTACAAATTATTGTACAAAATTATCCCTATCCCTATTATCTTTATTAACCCTGTCAATCGGCGTTTAAAACTGCCGTTTTCCGAACCAAATTGCGGATTTTTTCTCAACTGTTCTATGTTTTTTCGGATGCCGACTCAGAAAACCACAAAATTTTCGCTTTTTTCAATTTATCGCTTATACAAAATCTATGCGTTTTAAGATGTACATGCTACAAAAAATTAAAGTAGCCATAATTTTCTACAAAATGCACTATTCATATTTGATTTTCTGAAGAGCCAATTGGCGCTACAGCGCGCCGAAAAACAGCCGTTTTTGGCCCTTCTGCGAAAGCGTCAAAAACACCCACTCCTACCCTCTATAACTCGAAAAACATACATGTTAACAACAAAAACCCTTATACCACATTAAAGTACATTAAATTCGGCTTCCTAAAACTTGACAGCGCGTTATTCCCTTATGGTCGCTCCCGTTACAAGGGACGTATCTGAATTTATACAATTTTTCAGAAGAGCAGTTTAAATATTTTAGAGTAGATTCAAAGCTCTGCGAATGAATATTGCAATTAAATGATTTTTTATGTTTAGTTATTCATCCTGAGGATATCAATATATTTTCAAAAAAATATGTTTAGTTATACATAATAAGGCCACCATTTTGAGCCATTTAACCAGATGCGCCCATTGGTGATGATTAAAATTATTGTTCGAGAGGTTGTAAACACCACTTAAACCCAGAGTACATGACATCTATGAATTAAAGATTTTGGTCAAATAAAACTTTATTCTTAAAAACATACAAACGAAAGTTACATAAAACATTAGGTATCATAAGTTATAATATAGGTATGTTAACTTTCCATGAGGGACCAATAGAATTCTAGACCAATAGATTATGTGTTTAGGTAACTGAACAACAAACAAAGATGCATTAAATCTTCATATTTAAATCCATCCTATTATTGGAGGTGGAACATTATATAAGTTCAGGACATTATTATTTGAATCCAGAACTGCTGTTTGACGTTTGAATGTGATTGACCCATACTCAGTTTCTATGTGGCGTGTTTTGAAGAATATTTTCAGTGGATTGTTTTTTTTACTGCAAATTCAACCATCATTGTCCAATTGAATTCTTGACCTGTGTCATCATTCTGGATACTTAAAATTCGCAAATTTTTGGAGTATGTTTTAAAATCTAGTAAGTCCGAAAATTTTAAATTACGAAGGATTTCTAGCAAGTCGCAAAACAGGAAGTAGTTGGCTAGATACCATTATATCGCCAGCTTACTTGATAGCACGTGATATTACTGAATCTCCTTGTTAATAATAAAATATAGTATTATCTAGGGTCTCCAGTCCGCGGCTTATCATATCGGCCGCTATCCCTTTTCAACTCATATAAATCCCATTTCCCTCGCTCATTTAGAAGACACCTGCATGAATAAACCGGCGATTTACGGGCTTTACTTCTCAGTGTCGTATCATGCGCAACCAAGGTGAAGTGCCTTCAAAATATGTCATATTATGTTATATTCATATATGTGCAAAACTTTAAGCTAAAAAATTATTTAGTCTTGAATGTACTTAAAATATATTGAAAAATTTTTGCATGCTGCGTGTACAACTTAGTGCTCTTTAGCCAATAACAATTTAAAATAATTAGAAATTATTAGAAAGAAATTAAATTGCTATTGCCTAGCAAGGACCACGGGAGGTAAGAGCGCCCCTTGCCAGGATAGAACGTGGTTAGGTTACTTATTATTAGTACTTATTGGTAAGACTGTTAGTAAAATTTATAACAAATTAACTCACCAATTTGCGAGATATGTTATTATTTGCACATATAGTTACACTCACATTGGTATTTTTCACTGTCACTTATTAGTAGCACTCTTCACAAAAACTCACGTCAGAAATTCATATCACTATTCACTATCTGAAAATAATCTGGTCTATGACTGGTTTAACCATCGGTTTAACCACTGGTATCCATCATAATTCGAGATCCCACATTCTTCATTCCACCTTCTTCATATGGTTTATACATTTTATCCAGTTGGCCGCATTTACTTCTTTGATTGCACCATTGAGAAATTTTTTCACATCAGCTAACTTAAATGTTGTATTTTCTCTAGCAACTCTCCCTTTTATTTGCGCCCAAATAAGCTCAATTGGGTTCAGTTCGCAGTGATATGGAGGCAATCGAATTACCTCCATTCCTCTTACTTTGGCCATTTCATCCACTACATACTTCTTGAAAGCTGGAAAATGTTGCCTTGCCAGTGTCAACAATTCAACTTTAAGTAGTGAATCATCGTGTGCAATTTTTCTTTCTTCCAGCTAGTCTTTAATTTGCCCTTTCCGCCATGCAGTTTGTGGGCAGCTGTTCTGTTCTACGAGAATGATACGATTATTGTTTTTAGTTTGCATATCAAATTGGATTAGCACTTAATGTAAAATTCTTGAGCAAATTAGGAGCGCTGAGGATACTAAATGTTCTTTTTTATAAAAATGAGAGTACACTATTTATATGTCATGTTATCGATCTGCATAAACAAACTTAAACATTTAATGACAGCACGTTCCTCCATAAAATGTATGAGTTTTTTTACTGGATTTCTTATCTTTTAATACAGATCAGCATAATGATAAATGTATGCCTGGCGTCATTATAAGCTCGATCTAAGTGATATAAAGGAAGTGGCTCCAACCCCCTACTTAGCATACAATCGGCTCTTGATCCAGTTCCTGTAAGTAAGCGGGAACGGATGAATGCCCCGCCCGATTCTATCTGCATTTTTATTGTTCTCTTTAAATAGCGGTAATTTTTCATGGCCGGTACCGTTTGTTGGTATTACGTAGATATAGTAGTTCACAAAGTCTCATCAAACGCTGGTATAAATTGGGTCAGTTTCTTATACTCATGTAGTGTTTCTACTATATTTGTTTACTTTGTTTTACGTAGGTAGGTACCTACTTACGTAGTCTCGGCATATTTATATCTTACGTAATGCATTCTAATGTATTCTTAAAGAATACTAGATTTTATTAGTATTCAGTGCAATTATTTTTTAACGGGTCATATTTTAACGTATGCTAAACGGGAAAAATAATCCGGTTGTTGAATGGGTGATCAATAATATTGGTAACAATAATTGTATTATTTTATTAACTAGGTGCATCATTAAAACTATTCAATGACTACATAATTAAACTGTAGTTTAATTAACTATTAAACTTATTCATGCTTTAAATTATAGTAAAAAGGATTTTTTTCAATTGTATTTTCTAAGAACCTACGATGTTCAAATGTATCTTTATTATCTTTAATTTATCTTTTTACAAAACTGGTAGTTGCTTAACTGGTAACATAGTAACACAGAATACACTAAGTATTATATTTATATTAATATTAAAAAATAAAAAAATTGATTCATTGGTTCAATAGTCATCTGAGGAGGTTTGAATTAATAAAACTAACTCCTTGCAGAATTTTCAGTTGATCTAGTGACTCTGATTCTCCAGGGCGTTGCACATTCAGAATTTTATACAGAGATACTAGTTTTGACACAGTACCCATGCCTAGCCTATTTCGAATTTTCGATTGGATTAAATTAAAATTTGAAATTGTTCTTTCAATTGAACATTTTCGGCAACCAATTGTACGAATGTGCATAAGATGTATAATCAGTTTGAACCACTGGTTTTATTCACTTTCTGTGGTTTAGTCCAGCTTTGTCCACTGGTCCGGACTTTTCTGCAAAAATACGGCTTTTTGCCAACTCTATATAAAGGCTGGGGTTGTGCAGATTTCTTAATGTTGTTATTGAGCGGCATCTGGAATATTTTTTTTAAGAAAGCGTCCAGTTGGCTGTAGATTTGATAATTGTTCGTTTGATGGCACAAGAAACTCAAATCCGGAGTTTTGCATATTTCATATTAGGCCGACGTTTTAGAGTACACGCTTATGGGTCGATAACACCCAGTGTTTAAATTTACCACCATTGTGATTTCAGTGCGCATCGCATGCGTGAGTTTAGCCGCTTTATGTAAATTCCTGTTAACGGCTCAGTTACAGTTTAAGTACGTTCTCAAGACGTCCTTGCCGTTCTTGTGTAACAGTTAAATAATTTCAGTGCGGCTATTTATCTATCACCCTTCCGCGTGTTGTGAGATTACCAGTTTTTATATTCATGCAAAGATCATTCAATTTGGATAAATAGGAAGATAGAGATGCTGCAATAACATTTCTTGACGAACTTTCAAGTGACGACTGTATTGAGGAGAGTGAAAATGAAGTAGATGTGGCCATAGTTGAAGAAAGTTATCA
>CAXKVY010014849.1:10000-13336 GCA_964058915.1 Tetropium fuscum | reverse complement strand
TGCTTTGGATATGTATCTTTAATTTGTATTAAAATTTTAATAACAAGTTTTATCTCAAACATTTTTTTTTCAATATTAGTTTGAAATAATTCAAGTACTGTGCGAGGCGACACCCACCCCGAAGATTAAAGAAGAATTAATCCAAGTACCGTGAGAGACGAGGGGACTCGCGAGATGAAATTGCATACTTCTTCAAATTTAAGAAATAGGATAGCAGAACTTCCAGAACAGTTTTTCTCTCTATTCTTTAAATTCGGAAAATACTTTCTCATAACCCTGGACTTCGCAGGCAATAATTGGAGAGTTTCTTCTTCAGCTTCCTGAAGGATTCTCCCAGGAACAATATCGATTTGTTGCATTTTTTACCAACTTCACAAATTTTTAAAATGAAATCGATGAATAATCGAAACTAAATAGCAACCATTCAACATCTTCAAGGTATTTTTTAAATTATTTTCAATAATTAAAAAAGTTACAGCAGCTGTCAGAGAGAAATGCCAAATAATTTTTTGATTAAATCTGATTGTGGATAAACGAATTTCGTTCTCGAGTTTAAACTTTCTTGCGTGGATAAAACGCCATCTAAAACACTTATACAATAAATAACTATTATTACATATTCATTTTTTAGTAATAATGCATCTTAAATAAGACCAATAGTTTCTTTATGATACTTATCCTTGTAATAGTGATGATTGCTTTTATATAAATGGAATATTATTACAAAACCGCTATTATAACATCGAACTTTCACGTCGCCTTAGATAAATCTATGGCAATACGTCAATATGACTTGAAATCCTACAATAATCTCAATAGTCTAGTTAGCTGTAAAAATACGGCCGTACGCGCACATGCTACGATATCAAGGCATGTTTTATTTATTATTCAGGTAGTCACGGTCGATCAAATTATACCTCAACTACCACGTTACGCAGAACTATTAAGAGCTCAATTTTACCACGTATTCATGTGGGTTCGGTTAGAAAATTCAATCACGATGGCGGAACAAAATTTAAACCTGACCCTAATAACAAGGTTGATATAAAAATACGGTAATTATGTTGTGCCTTAAATTTTAATCTGGCATTCAATTGGTTTTTGCGCATATTTTATGCTACGGAAGACAAGTAGTAGTAGTAGTAGTTCGTATAAAAAAAACCTTAAATTCTTAAGGTTTTCTGACATTCTGACGTTGACTGATTAAATCATTCATTCCAATGGCGGCTCATGCCATATAAATAGGGGGTTGCATCGTATAGGCGACCTGCACATATTGATCGCGAGCGCCTCCCTCGGTGAATCATATAAGTTTTCACTAGACAACAAACTAGTTTGATGTTTGTTGTGGTTATAAACTGTGGTGTGGTGCTTTGCAAAGAAGTGGAAGTGAAAGTGTTGTGAATGAACACATAAATATTTACAATAATTATTAGTGGAAATGGAAAGAAAAATAATATATTTTGGTTTCAAGCCGATTAGTTTCTCACATTTTTCCTCTGGGAACATAGAAAAGGGGAAAAATTGGTTGGTTCCCACTTTGTTTAGCAACACTATAAAAATTTGAGTAATAAAATGCATGTAAAGAGTAATGAAATGAAATTAGCAGTTTATATTCACTTTACTTAACCAAATATCTCGTCTTGTCCTTTCATGGTCTGATAGGAAAAGTGTAAAATTTCAGTGCCGTCAGTATTTCCGTAATTATTTTTACAGCCTACTACACAACAATTGTTTCCAGAGTACCTATGACGAACGTTTATTCATACCGCAGCGGGGACAATTTAATAATTTAAGAGTACAAAATAATTATAATCTACAAAACGTCTATTCTGTCAAATTACAAATTGACTAGCAAGAACTTACTAGAGACGCCGTTGAGGTCACTGGAGTAAAATTCGCAGGTCGTTTATACCTAGATACTACACTGCTGGCCATTAGGTTGGAGTAATTCAAAATTTTAATGTAATTTTGGATGCATATCTTCTGAATAATATGGAATATCAAAATATGGTTTGCAGAACGTTTTTGGAAATTTCATTGGTAATAAACGTCCGGAATATCATGTTTCTATCGTGCTCAAAAAAGGAATATACCCCGTGTATTAAACTCCTACAAAACTCAACCCCTACAAAAAATCAAAATTCATTATTACCGAGAATTTCGAAAAACCAAAATCGTAAAAAAAATTTTTTACCAGGGTAGCCTATGGACTAATTCGAAAAAACGAATTTGGCCGTTTTTTGATATCTCGCTTATTTTCGAATATACGGGGGTTTTCTTAAAATTAGGCCATTTTTTTGAAAATGCATATCTTATTGTTGAAAAACAAAGTAAGTAATGGAGTTTTTTCTTATTTTCAAGTAAGCTTGTGTGACTCATGCTTATTAAAAGTTCTCCCAGGTACCCTGCGTATAAGAAATGACAATTCTAGCTACTGAGAAAGTTAGAGCCATGCAAGCTTACTTGAAAATGAGAAAAAAAACATTACTTTGTTTTTAAATAGTAAGAGAGGCATTTTCAAAAAATGTCCTAATTATAATAATAAAACCCCCGTATATTCGAATATAAGCGAAATATCAAAAAACGGCCAAATTTGTTATTTCGAATTGGTCCATGGCTACCCTGGTAAAAAAAAAATATTTCGATTTTGGTTTTTTATGAATTCTCGGTAAGAATGAAAATTTGACTTTTTTGTAGGGGTTTAGTTTACATCCTGTATATTCCTTTTTTGAGCACGAGAGAAACATGATTTGAAGCCATTTAATTACCAACGAAATTTCCAAAAGCGTCCTGAAAACCCTATTTTGATATTCCATATTATTTAGAAAATATATGCATAAAAAATTACACTAAAATTTTGAATTATTCCAACCTATTGGCTAGCAGTTATTATCATCTATAGTTTGTAATATCGAAATATGAGACATAAAAACCTGAGCAAAAAACCCTCATTATATCGATCCCTTCACACCTGCTACCGCATTTTTAACAGTCAAGTATAACCGATTTCCAGGAATTTAAGGAAAAACAAATGATTTTATATACATCGCCCATCACATTATGACATTATCATGTAGTATAATAAAATATTAATCACACTATATACCTTTCGTCATATCATAAAACAATTGGATGGTGAATGTGATATGATGTGATTACGGATCCATTTTACACGTTCCTCGGCCGTGTCACATATATATATATATATATATATATATATATATATATATATATATATATATATATATATATATATATATATATATATATATATATATATATATATATATATATATATATATATATATATATATATATATATATATATATATA
>CAXKVY010014849.1:0-7500 GCA_964058915.1 Tetropium fuscum | reverse complement strand
GCACATGGGAGCGAGGGGAAAGGCATCGCATATACATCTGATATTCTACGCTTCTGATAGGTGAGATAGGTACGATGTCTTGATTGCACTTATATCGCAACGCTAACCGAACGCAAACCAAACATCAGTGATATATGGTAGCGATGCAGTGCGCTGGCGGATACGAGACATAGCAGAATGATAGTGACATAGAGTAGTGAGAACGCGGCGCGACGTTACCTTTTAGGATAATTAAATATAATCAATAATCAAAAATATTGCCTTGTTGTATATATACTACTTTCGTTATAGTTTTTGGAGGTATAGCCGCCACTGACTCTTTCGCTGATAAATCTGTACATTATAATTTTTCGTGTAATGTCGCGTTAAAATAATGTTTTTCTGTTGAGATGCCCTCGCAACCCAATGGAAGGATGGAAGTGATGACTCGTCGCCACCCACTGGTGCAAAGCGAAAGCGGCACGTAAAACATAATTTGAAGTTCCGTCGCGTATGCAGATGGATTCGTCAGAAATTATTTGGACGTTAACTGTGCCTGTGTCTGAATCAATTACAGACGTGACATTGAGGTTCTATTCTGTCTGTGTCGGTTTTTAAAAGTCAGATGTTGCTCGGAATGAGGTAAATGTGAGACAGAAAGAAGGAGAAAATAGCACAGTGCGTCTTACAATTCCACTCTCTTGCTTATGAGGTTGAATTTAGAACCTGGGTTGTTGGTGACTACTCACAACACCAATTAGCTCTAAGATCATCAAGCATTACAAATTATTGTACAAAATTATCCCTATCCCTATTATCTTTATTAACCCTGTCAATCGGCGTTTAAAACTGCCGTTTTCCGAACCAAATTGCGGATTTTTTCTCAACTGTTCTATGTTTTTTCGGATGCCGACTCAGAAAACCACAAAATTTTCGCTTTTTTCAATTTATCGCTTATACAAAATCTATGCGTTTTAAGATGTACATGCTACAAAAAATTAAAGTAGCCATAATTTTCTACAAAATGCACTATTCATATTTGATTTTCTGAAGAGCCAATTGGCGCTACAGCGCGCCGAAAAACAGCCGTTTTTGGCCCTTCTGCGAAAGCGTCAAAAACACCCACTCCTACCCTCTATAACTCGAAAAACATACATGTTAACAACAAAAACCCTTATACCACATTAAAGTACATTAAATTCGGCTTCCTAAAACTTGACAGCGCGTTATTCCCTTATGGTCGCTCCCGTTACAAGGGACGTATCTGAATTTATACAATTTTTCAGAAGAGCAGTTTAAATATTTTAGAGTAGATTCAAAGCTCTGCGAATGAATATTGCAATTAAATGATTTTTTATGTTTAGTTATTCATCCTGAGGATATCAATATATTTTCAAAAAAATATGTTTAGTTATACATAATAAGGCCACCATTTTGAGCCATTTAACCAGATGCGCCCATTGGTGATGATTAAAATTATTGTTCGAGAGGTTGTAAACACCACTTAAACCCAGAGTACATGACATCTATGAATTAAAGATTTTGGTCAAATAAAACTTTATTCTTAAAAACATACAAACGAAAGTTACATAAAA
Organism: Tetropium fuscum; assembly: GCA_964058915.1. Classification (NCBI taxonomy): domain Eukaryota; kingdom Metazoa; phylum Arthropoda; class Insecta; order Coleoptera; family Cerambycidae; genus Tetropium; species Tetropium fuscum. The sequence goes on along the minus strand of CAXKVY010014849.1, from coordinate 5,926 downwards.
CATTAGGTATCATAAGTTATAATATAGGTATGTTAACTTTCCATGAGGGACCAATAGAATTCTAGACCAATAGATTATGTGTTTAGGTAACTGAACAACAAACAAAGATGCATTAAATCTTCATATTTAAATCCATCCTATTATTGGAGGTGGAACATTATATAAGTTCAGGACATTATTATTTGAATCCAGAACTGCTGTTTGACGTTTGAATGTGATTGACCCATACTCAGTTTCTATGTGGCGTGTTTTGAAGAATATTTTCAGTGGATTGTTTTTTTTACTGCAAATTCAACCATCATTGTCCAATTGAATTCTTGACCTGTGTCATCATTCTGGATACTTAAAATTCGCAAATTTTTGGAGTATGTTTTAAAATCTAGTAAGTCCGAAAATTTTAAATTACGAAGGATTTCTAGCAAGTCGCAAAACAGGAAGTAGTTGGCTAGATACCATTATATCGCCAGCTTACTTGATAGCACGTGATATTACTGAATCTCCTTGTTAATAATAAAATATAGTATTATCTAGGGTCTCCAGTCCGCGGCTTATCATATCGGCCGCTATCCCTTTTCAACTCATATAAATCCCATTTCCCTCGCTCATTTAGAAGACACCTGCATGAATAAACCGGCGATTTACGGGCTTTACTTCTCAGTGTCGTATCATGCGCAACCAAGGTGAAGTGCCTTCAAAATATGTCATATTATGTTATATTCATATATGTGCAAAACTTTAAGCTAAAAAATTATTTAGTCTTGAATGTACTTAAAATATATTGAAAAATTTTTGCATGCTGCGTGTACAACTTAGTGCTCTTTAGCCAATAACAATTTAAAATAATTAGAAATTATTAGAAAGAAATTAAATTGCTATTGCCTAGCAAGGACCACGGGAGGTAAGAGCGCCCCTTGCCAGGATAGAACGTGGTTAGGTTACTTATTATTAGTACTTATTGGTAAGACTGTTAGTAAAATTTATAACAAATTAACTCACCAATTTGCGAGATATGTTATTATTTGCACATATAGTTACACTCACATTGGTATTTTTCACTGTCACTTATTAGTAGCACTCTTCACAAAAACTCACGTCAGAAATTCATATCACTATTCACTATCTGAAAATAATCTGGTCTATGACTGGTTTAACCATCGGTTTAACCACTGGTATCCATCATAATTCGAGATCCCACATTCTTCATTCCACCTTCTTCATATGGTTTATACATTTTATCCAGTTGGCCGCATTTACTTCTTTGATTGCACCATTGAGAAATTTTTTCACATCAGCTAACTTAAATGTTGTATTTTCTCTAGCAACTCTCCCTTTTATTTGCGCCCAAATAAGCTCAATTGGGTTCAGTTCGCAGTGATATGGAGGCAATCGAATTACCTCCATTCCTCTTACTTTGGCCATTTCATCCACTACATACTTCTTGAAAGCTGGAAAATGTTGCCTTGCCAGTGTCAACAATTCAACTTTAAGTAGTGAATCATCGTGTGCAATTTTTCTTTCTTCCAGCTAGTCTTTAATTTGCCCTTTCCGCCATGCAGTTTGTGGGCAGCTGTTCTGTTCTACGAGAATGATACGATTATTGTTTTTAGTTTGCATATCAAATTGGATTAGCACTTAATGTAAAATTCTTGAGCAAATTAGGAGCGCTGAGGATACTAAATGTTCTTTTTTATAAAAATGAGAGTACACTATTTATATGTCATGTTATCGATCTGCATAAACAAACTTAAACATTTAATGACAGCACGTTCCTCCATAAAATGTATGAGTTTTTTTACTGGATTTCTTATCTTTTAATACAGATCAGCATAATGATAAATGTATGCCTGGCGTCATTATAAGCTCGATCTAAGTGATATAAAGGAAGTGGCTCCAACCCCCTACTTAGCATACAATCGGCTCTTGATCCAGTTCCTGTAAGTAAGCGGGAACGGATGAATGCCCCGCCCGATTCTATCTGCATTTTTATTGTTCTCTTTAAATAGCGGTAATTTTTCATGGCCGGTACCGTTTGTTGGTATTACGTAGATATAGTAGTTCACAAAGTCTCATCAAACGCTGGTATAAATTGGGTCAGTTTCTTATACTCATGTAGTGTTTCTACTATATTTGTTTACTTTGTTTTACGTAGGTAGGTACCTACTTACGTAGTCTCGGCATATTTATATCTTACGTAATGCATTCTAATGTATTCTTAAAGAATACTAGATTTTATTAGTATTCAGTGCAATTATTTTTTAACGGGTCATATTTTAACGTATGCTAAACGGGAAAAATAATCCGGTTGTTGAATGGGTGATCAATAATATTGGTAACAATAATTGTATTATTTTATTAACTAGGTGCATCATTAAAACTATTCAATGACTACATAATTAAACTGTAGTTTAATTAACTATTAAACTTATTCATGCTTTAAATTATAGTAAAAAGGATTTTTTTCAATTGTATTTTCTAAGAACCTACGATGTTCAAATGTATCTTTATTATCTTTAATTTATCTTTTTACAAAACTGGTAGTTGCTTAACTGGTAACATAGTAACACAGAATACACTAAGTATTATATTTATATTAATATTAAAAAATAAAAAAATTGATTCATTGGTTCAATAGTCATCTGAGGAGGTTTGAATTAATAAAACTAACTCCTTGCAGAATTTTCAGTTGATCTAGTGACTCTGATTCTCCAGGGCGTTGCACATTCAGAATTTTATACAGAGATACTAGTTTTGACACAGTACCCATGCCTAGCCTATTTCGAATTTTCGATTGGATTAAATTAAAATTTGAAATTGTTCTTTCAATTGAACATTTTCGGCAACCAATTGTACGAATGTGCATAAGATGTATAATCAGTTTGAACCACTGGTTTTATTCACTTTCTGTGGTTTAGTCCAGCTTTGTCCACTGGTCCGGACTTTTCTGCAAAAATACGGCTTTTTGCCAACTCTATATAAAGGCTGGGGTTGTGCAGATTTCTTAATGTTGTTATTGAGCGGCATCTGGAATATTTTTTTTAAGAAAGCGTCCAGTTGGCTGTAGATTTGATAATTGTTCGTTTGATGGCACAAGAAACTCAAATCCGGAGTTTTGCATATTTCATATTAGGCCGACGTTTTAGAGTACACGCTTATGGGTCGATAACACCCAGTGTTTAAATTTACCACCATTGTGATTTCAGTGCGCATCGCATGCGTGAGTTTAGCCGCTTTATGTAAATTCCTGTTAACGGCTCAGTTACAGTTTAAGTACGTTCTCAAGACGTCCTTGCCGTTCTTGTGTAACAGTTAAATAATTTCAGTGCGGCTATTTATCTATCACCCTTCCGCGTGTTGTGAGATTACCAGTTTTTATATTCATGCAAAGATCATTCAATTTGGATAAATAGGAAGATAGAGATGCTGCAATAACATTTCTTGACGAACTTTCAAGTGACGACTGTATTGAGGAGAGTGAAAATGAAGTAGATGTGGCCATAGTTGAAGAAAGTTATCATGAGACTGATACCGATCAAGAGGCTAACTGTACACATTCAAGTAGTAGCTATGATGAATGTTATTTAGCTGATTTACTTAGACGTAGTAATTTTTTCACTGGTCGAGATAAGGTAACGAAATGGACGAAATCAGAGACTGCGCAGAGAGGAAGACCGAAAGCTCAAATTTGGAGCAAGATGTTTACTAATAAATTAATAGACAGTATTGTTTGTGATACAAACATACATATAAAAAATTACCTCCAAATACAGTAGACCGAGATACTGCTTTTATAACAACAGTGCAGAAATAAAAGCTCTATTTGGTTTGCTATACATGCAGGTGTTCCGCGTTCATCTCATTTGAATTGCAGATATGTGAAGTAAAGATGGACCAGCATTAGGATCATACTTGAAGAATTTATCAACAATTGCCAGCTTCTTTATTACCGTTACCATTGATGAGAAACTGGAATAATTTAGGTAAAGATGTCTACTCCGCCAATATATAAAAAATTAACCGGTATTTAAAGTATGGTATCAAAATATTTGCGAATGCCGATGACAATACATATCATACTTATATAATGGAGATATACGCTGGAAAGATTCAGTAGATTACAGCTAGATTCAGTAAGTAAAAATCTGATATGATATGTTTTTATAATCAAAAAAAGGGTGGATTTGACACTATAGACCAATTATGTGGAACGTATTCTGTTGCCAGAAAAAGTAATCGTAGGCCACTTACAGTGTTTGTTCTATGATGAATGTTGCTGGTATAAACTGCCAATTCATTTATAAGGCAAGCTTTCCAAACAATACAGAAATAAGAAGACAATTTTTGAAAATTTTGGGACTGCAGATTGTTCAGGGCCAGCTGAAATACAGATCGACTGTACAAACTTTACCGGAGGATGTGAAATTTTACGTACTAACATGTACAAAGATGTTGATGAAAATTAAACTGGAGAACCCAGTAGTAAGAAATGATGTAGATAAATAGGATTATGTAACAACTGCTCCTGGAAAAAAGATAGAAAAAAACTAGATGAAATCAATGCCAGCTATGGATGAAGAAACAGAACTAATTATTATTCTTAATGTCAGACTTGTTTTCTTTTTGTTTGTATAATACAGTTAATTTCTCTATAAAAGGGTTTTATTACAATGAAAATAAACCCTGGGTGAAAAGCACCCTGTGCGTGTATCTACTTGTATTTTATTAACTGGCGCATGTACTCCAGGGTTAAGTATATTGAATATACCTTATTTCACCATTCTTGTTTAATTTTTTTTCCTCATAAAATTATATTAAATTTTAATCCAGAAAATCCAGCACGCTTTTCATGTATTCCATCACAGATGATATTCTAATTTAAGGGGAAATTAAAAATAAAGTTACTGCATTGGTTGCTGGGGCTAAATTAAATTAAGTAACACACATTGCAAAATAATGTTTATATTAAAAGGTTTTGACCACCGATGTGATCATATCATTTTATTTTTATTACTGACAGGCAGTATAGGCACCCCAATCGTTATGTAGCAAATTTATTTCAGTCATTTATTTACCAGTATTTAGAATCAACACATATCTTTAAGAAAATGGGCTATAAACCAGTAATCATATTTAATTTTTCAAGAATTTGTTTGTTCCACCATAACCTCAAAATACAAATGAAAATGAAATTTCTTAACACTTACTATACTATAGGTAGTTGTTACAACGTACGCTGCATGGCCAGTTGATGGCGTGCATCGGTTTATGTTTTGAGTACTCTATATATAAGCCATGCAAAGAAAACTGTCTCCTAATGGCATGTGTTGCCACCTATTTGACATTTGCCAAAAACGGCGAAATATCGAGCAATTGCAAGTGTGTTTATTGAGAGGCACCATTTATTTATTTTACACCAGATTGTCCACCAATATGTAGTCCAAGTGTCAGCATTTATATATATTATGATTATGTATAACCTAAATCCACATAAGTTTGTCCCTTCTTTTGTGAAATCCTTACATTTACAAGTTGGGACACAGGTAATTTACTTACGGATCTGTTAGGCCTAATGAACGATGTTTTTTAATTTTGCCTAATTTCTTTTAAAATTAATTCGGCAGATCTTTTGGATAATCGGAAGCGCTGTACAAATTCCATGTCATTCCAATATTCAAAAGGATTATTCCTAGCTGTAAAGATTCTGAAACGACGTGGTGCTTCTACAACTTGAATAAAGTCATCATCTTCGTCACTTACTATGAATACTATATGTCCTCAAAAGCATCAAATAGATCCATTTGCGAACAAGTTAGGTTATAATTTCAAAACTTTAACACGTCAAATGACAGCCATTATTCTCAAACAGCGCATGATTAGGTCTTTAATCTGAAGATATAATTTAAACTTATTCTATCCACCGATTGATGGT
>CAXKVY010014848.1:0-22880 GCA_964058915.1 Tetropium fuscum | reverse complement strand
AAAGAATTTCAAAACTAATATATATATATATATATATATATATATATATATATATATATATATATATATATATATATATATATATATATATATATATATATATATATATATATATATATATATATATATATATATATATATATATATATATATATATATATATATATATGTTATCAATTTACATATTTATTTATTTTTAAATCTTAATAAATACACTATTCTAAAAAAGGTTCTGTCAAGATTACTTCATTCTGATACAACGCAATCTTTCGAGTACCTATTTCCTCCAGGTGTTTCTAATGTTTATCTTATTTTATGCAAAATTATTTTTTATAGTGAATATGATAGCGTTTTTAAAAGTAAGACATTATATATATATATATATATATATATATATATATATATATATATATATATATATATATATAAAACGTATAAATTCAATATTTCTCAAGACTGACCTTTCTATCTAAAATGTTCGGACACCTCGATTATTATTTTTAATTCCACTTATTTAGATGTAATATAATATAATAAAATGGCGCTCTAGGTGTTCCGGATGTGAGACGTCACCTATAATTTTTTAAATGGCAACAATACATTTTACGATATATCTAGGATATAATATTTTTATTTATTATTCTCTATAAAGTTTAATTTAACACAAAATACAAATTGCACTATAGTAAAATGTCAAGTTTGATTTATACTTGGGGTGTGAAATTTTCGTACCGAATACTACACGAGCGTAAATTATTTCTGAAAATTTGTTTTCGGGCACGAATATATTAGAAAATTATACCTCGTCACTGCGTGACTCCGAAAAGATTTCCGGAAATAATTTAAGCTCTTGTGATATTATAAGTGAAAATTTAGCGTCAATGTTTGGGCTGATGTTTTATTTGCCACAACGTCTAACCGGAGAAGTATATTTAGACTTTTGACCAACGACCTTCCGGAATTACTGGCCGAATAGCCTATTTTTGAAGAGGATGTGTCAATAGTCTTTTAAAAGGACGGCTGTCCGGCACATTACCAAATAATGGTACGAGAGCATTTGGACAACGCGTTTCCAAACTCTTGGGAAGTGCTAAGGATTTGGTGTACGCAGAGGTGCTGACCACGGAAATTTTATATGAGAGGATTAGTTCCGCATTTGGCACAATGAGGCAGGATATGCTACTGCGAACAACGACTGTAGAGATAAGAAGATGTCAAACCGGCATTCGAAGTGTATGGGCTCAATTTGAACAGCTACTATAATATAATAATAAATAAAAATATGAAACCAATTAATCTGTTATTTTGAAATTTTACCCATCCTACATAGTATCTTCAATTTTAACCACCAGTTCACGGAACTGTAAACATGTAGCATACCTTTGAAAATAGAACGAGCTAGAAAAGTTTTTAAAATGAAGATAAACTTTGAAAAGCTTTTAGTTTTTTTAAAATTAATTTATGAAATTGAGATTTTTTCATACTTACATACTAATTTACATACATAATTTACAATCATAATTACATACTAATTTTTTTGGGAGATTTGCGAGATAAATTCCCAAATCTCCCAAAAAAAATTGTCGATCCATGCGCCGAACACCTTGTACATATATACAGGAATATATTATAAATATATTACTTGAAGTAAAAAAAAATTAATTAAAGCAACCTAATTATTCCGCGAGTAGAGTTGGCTTAATTTGGGTATACTGAGATTGGTCTATTTATATTTTTACGGTTAGGATAGTCAAATGAGTTAACAATTTAATCATTGATTTGTGACGTCATTTTCAATATTACGTCAATATCAATGGCTCAATACCTCTAAAAGAGCTACCTACTTAACCTCAAATTTTCAAGTAATTTTATTTTAAAATGTAAGGGTTACAGATACCGATACCTTGAAAAACATTTTTTAGCTGTAGGAAATTTATTGTATTTTATATATAAAAAAGCAAATTCAATTTCCATTTATATTTTGCGTTTCGGAGACTTCATCTTCTGCAATTGGTGGGTGGCTATCGCAATCACTTTCACTGTAAACAATTCAGGCAGGTGAGCAATGAAGACCACTTTTTCTGCAACGACTAGCTGGACCGCATCCTATTTTGCAGGAGCAAAATATGATGTTTAAAACGTTGTTAGGTGCTGGTTACGTTATTTTGATTGGTTTTGAATAATTATCTTTTTTGCCAACCCTATTTCTGAGCAGTTATAGAAGAATTATTTTTTGCACTTGCAAGTATACTCTCTTAATATGTGGTTTTGCTGCATCTTCCGTCGAAGGTAATGAACAACTGCTTATTCTGATCATTAAAATTAAGAAAAATATATTTTAACCTTTGTTACAACAACATACAACTTTGTTACAACAAGTCATCAAGTAACCTTGACATCTTATAACCTCCACATCTAGTAAACTTGACAACTAGTAACTTTGACATCTCGTAATCCTGATAACTTTGGAACTTCATCTGTAACTCCACCTTAAACCGTCGTTAGATATGCCTCCATCGAGATGAAATCTATAAAGTACATACGTAGACTTGCTGAAGAGACCCATTTTACTGGCCGACTCAGATAAGATTAGTTTATGCGTATTCTTTTCATGATTATTGATACTACTATAATAGTATGCACATATTTAAGCTCTCATTCTACTTGGCTTTACGTGAATTAATTTTTATAGTGTACGAATAGGTACCTAAAGGAAGCCGATACTTATATAGTATGGTATGTTTATTTCCAAATCTAAATTGAATATGCATTTACTTATATACTTTCGCTATTTTGATAATATGATACGTAGGTGAAGTCCTATTTCTTGTTAATATTGGTTGTGGGAAGGTCATGACATCGACACAATAGTAAAGGTATAGTAAAAGTACCTAGTCTATGATGTCCGTTTGATAAAAGATATGTGTACAATATTATATATTATATATTAATACAATTTTGGCATTTAGATGTAAATTACGGTCCATATAAATATATAATTTTGTATGCAATATGGTATGTAACTTGACTTCACTTTAACTTACATCAAATTTTTGTATAACCTTTGATACAATTTTTAGTCTAAATTTTGAAATAAAACCAGTTAGTTACCAGTATACTGTGTTTTTGATTTTTCTTTCTATATGTATATATATATATATATATATATATATATATATATATATATATATATATATATATATATATATATATATATATATATATATATATATATATATATATATATATACATATATATATATATATATATATATATATATATATATATATATATATATATATATAACCAACAAATAAATACATACAACCAACAAATGATTTTAGTTTTGACTAAGCAAGCAATTTCTGTATCACTCCCTCTTTGAATGCTTCAGAACTCTATTGTATATATAATTCAATATTTTCCCGCATATAGTTGGAAAAAGTAGTTGTTTTTCAATAGGTTCAACAAGATTTTATGCATTTTAAAGTTTAACATCTTCTGGATAACTGTATGCCTAATGCTTTTATATATAATATGTTCAAATAGAACAAATATAAATAGTAGACTAGGTTTGTGTAATCTAAGAATGAGTTCCGTCAAAAACTAATGTCATAAAACGTCACTGCAAGTGTTGGTGTATTGGTAATTTAAATTCAAGTATGAATGATCAATGAAATAAATCGTATACTGCTCTGAAGATCCTCAAGAAAGGTGAAAGAACTTGTACAACTTCTAAGTGGTTCGTTTTCATATGCATAGTGATTCATTTCCGTATATGTGTCCAGATATAGTACTGGTAAGTGTGTTTTCTTTCTTATTCGTCTAGTTGCTTATTTCTATGTAATGAAATGCTACAAACCCAAGATTACTTTTCACAAAATAAATATGAATAGCAAAGAATTTCAAAGCTAATAAATATATCCAGGGTGAAAATTGGATTTTTTTCGAGAATTTTCGAAGAAACAATTAATACATACAACCAACAAATGATTTTAGTTTTGACTAAGCAAGCAATTTCTGTATCACTCCCTCTTTGAATGCTTCAGAACTCTATTGTATATATAATTCAATATTTTCCCGCATATAGTTGGAAAAAGTAGTTGTTTTTCAATAGGTTCAACAAGATTTTATGCATTTTAAAGTTTAACATCTTCTGGATAACTGTATGCCTAATGCTTTTATATATAATATGTTCAAATAGAACAAATATAAATAGTAGACTAGGTTTGTGTAATCTAAGAATGAGTTCCGTCAAAAACTAATGTCATAAAACGTCACTGCAAGTGTTGGTGTATTGGTAATTTAAATTCAAGTATGAATGATCAATGAAATAAATCGTATACTGCTCTGAAGATCCTCAAGAAAGGTGAAAGAACTTGTACAACTTCTAAGTGGTTCGTTTTCATATGCATAGTGATTCATTTCCGTATATGTGTCCAGATATAGTACTGGTAAGTGTGTTTTCTTTCTTATTCGTCTAGTTGCTTATTTCTATGTAATGAAATGCTACAAACCCAAGATTACTTTTCACAAAATAAATATGAATAGCAAAGAATTTCAAAGCTAATAAATATATCGAGGGTGAAAATTGGATTTTTTTCGAGAATTTTCGAAGAAACAATTAATACATACAACCAACAAATGATTTTAGTTTTGACTAAGCAAGCAATTTCTGTATCACTCCCTCTTTGAATGCTTCAGAACTCTATTGTATATATAATTCAATATTTTCCCGCATATAGTTGGAAAAAGTAGTTGTTTTTCAATAGGTTCAACAAGATTTTATGCATTTTAAAGTTTAACATCTTCTGGATAACTGTATGCCTAATGCTTTTATATATAATATGTTCAAATAGAACAAATATAAATAGTAGACTAGGTTTGTGTAATCTAAGAATGAGTTCCGTCAAAAACTAATGTCATAAAACGTCACTGCAAGTGTTGGTGTATTGGTAATTTAAATTCAAGTATGAATGATCAATGAAATAAATCGTATACTGCTCTGAAGATCCTCAAGAAAGGTGAAAGAACTTGTACAACTTCTAAGTGGTTCGTTTTCATATGCATAGTGATTCATTTCCGTATATGTGTCCAGATATAGTACTGGTAAGTGTGTTTTCTTTCTTATTCGTCTAGTTGCTTATTTCTATGTAATGAAATGCTACAAACCCAAGATTACTTTTCACAAAATAAATATGAATAGCAAAGAATTTCAAAGCTAATAAATATATCCAGGGTGAAAATTGGATTTTTTTCGAGAATTTTCGAAGAAACAATTAATACATACAACCAACAAATGATTTTAGTTTTGACTAAGCAAGCAATTTCTGTATCACTCCCTCTTTGAATGCTTCAGAACTCTATTGTATATATAATTCAATATTTTCCCGCATATAGTTGGAAAAAGTAGTTGTTTTTCAATAGGTTCAACAAGATTTTATGCATTTTAAAGTTTAACATCTTCTGGATAACTGTATGCCTAATGCTTTTATATATAATATGTTCAAATAGAACAAATATAAATAGTAGACTAGGTTTGTGTAATCTAAGAATGAGTTCCGTCAAAAACTAATGTCATAAAACGTCACTGCAAGTGTTGGTGTATTGGTAATTTAAATTCAAGTATGAATGATCAATGAAATAAATCGTATACTGCTCTGAAGATCCTCAAGAAAGGTGAAAGAACTTGTACAACTTCTAAGTGGTTCGTTTTCATATGCATAGTGATTCATTTCCGTATATGTGTCCAGATATAGTACTGGTAAGTGTGTTTTCTTTCTTATTCGTCTAGTTGCTTATTTCTATGTAATGAAATGCTACAAACCCAAGATTACTTTTCACAAAATAAATATGAATAGCAAAGAATTTCAAAGCTAATAAATATATCCAGGGTGAAAATTGGATTTTTTTCGAGAATTTTCGAAGAAACAATTAATACATACAACCAACAAATGATTTTAGTTTTGACTAAGCAAGCAATTTCTGTATCACTCCCTCTTTGAATGCTTCAGAACTCTATTGTATATATAATTCAATATTTTCCCGCATATAGTTGGAAAAAGTAGTTGTTTTTCAATAGGTTCAACAAGATTTTATGCATTTTAAAGTTTAACATCTTCTGGATAACTGTATGCCTAATGCTTTTATATATAATATGTTCAAATAGAACAAATATAAATAGTAGACTAGGTTTGTGTAATCTAAGAATGAGTTCCGTCAAAAACTAATGTCATAAAACGTCACTGCAAGTGTTGGTGTATTGGTAATTTAAATTCAAGTATGAATGATCAATGAAATAAATCGTATACTGCTCTGAAGATCCTCAAGAAAGGTGAAAGAACTTGTACAACTTCTAAGTGGTTCGTTTTCATATGCATAGTGATTCATTTCCGTATATGTGTCCAGATATAGTACTGGTAAGTGTGTTTTCTTTCTTATTCGTCTAGTTGCTTATTTCTATGTAATGAAATGCTACAAACCCAAGATTACTTTTCACAAAATAAATATGAATAGCAAAGAATTTCAAAGCTAATAAATATATCCAGGGTGAAAATTGGATTTTTTTCGAGAATTTTCGAAGAAACAATTAATACATACAACCAACAAATGATTTTAGTTTTGACTAAGCAAGCAATTTCTGTATCACTCCCTCTTTGAATGCTTCAGAACTCTATTGTATATATAATTCAATATTTTCCCGCATATAGTTGGAAAAAGTAGTTGTTTTTCAATAGGTTCAACAAGATTTTATGCATTTTAAAGTTTAACATCTTCTGGATAACTGTATGCCTAATGCTTTTATATATAATATGTTCAAATAGAACAAATATAAATAGTAGACTAGGTTTGTGTAATCTAAGAATGAGTTCCGTCAAAAACTAATGTCATAAAACGTCACTGCAAGTGTTGGTGTATTGGTAATTTAAATTCAAGTATGAATGATCAATGAAATAAATCGTATACTGCTCTGAAGATCCTCAAGAAAGGTGAAAGAACTTGTACAACTTCTAAGTGGTTCGTTTTCATATGCATAGTGATTCATTTCCGTATATGTGTCCAGATATAGTACTGGTAAGTGTGTTTTCTTTCTTATTCGTCTAGTTGCTTATTTCTATGTAATGAAATGCTACAAACCCAAGATTACTTTTCACAAAATAAATATGAATAGCAAAGAATTTCAAAGCTAATAAATATATCCAGGGTGAAAATTGGATTTTTTTCGAGAATTTTCGAAGAAACAATTAATACATACAACCAACAAATGATTTTAGTTTTGACTAAGCAAGCAATTTCTGTATCACTCCCTCTTTGAATGCTTCAGAACTCTATTGTATATATAATTCAATATTTTCCCGCATATAGTTGGAAAAAGTAGTTGTTTTTCAATAGGTTCAACAAGATTTTATGCATTTTAAAGTTTAACATCTTCTGGATAACTGTATGCCTAATGCTTTTATATATAATATGTTCAAATAGAACAAATATAAATAGTAGACTAGGTTTGTGTAATCTAAGAATGAGTTCCGTCAAAAACTAATGTCATAAAACGTCACTGCAAGTGTTGGTGTATTGGTAATTTAAATTCAAGTATGAATGATCAATGAAATAAATCGTATACTGCTCTGAAGATCCTCAAGAAAGGTGAAAGAACTTGTACAACTTCTAAGTGGTTCGTTTTCATATGCATAGTGATTCATTTCCGTATATGTGTCCAGATATAGTACTGGTAAGTGTGTTTTCTTTCTTATTCGTCTAGTTGCTTATTTCTATGTAATGAAATGCTACAAACCCAAGATTACTTTTCACAAAATAAATATGAATAGCAAAGAATTTCAAAGCTAATAAATATATCCAGGGTGAAAATTGGATTTTTTTCGAGAATTTTCGAAGAAACAATTAATACATACAACCAACAAATGATTTTAGTTTTGACTAAGCAAGCAATTTCTGTATCACTCCCTCTTTGAATGCTTCAGAACTCTATTGTATATATAATTCAATATTTTCCCGCATATAGTTGGAAAAAGTAGTTGTTTTTCAATAGGTTCAACAAGATTTTATGCATTTTAAAGTTTAACATCTTCTGGATAACTGTATGCCTAATGCTTTTATATATAATATGTTCAAATAGAACAAATATAAATAGTAGACTAGGTTTGTGTAATCTAAGAATGAGTTCCGTCAAAAACTAATGTCATAAAACGTCACTGCAAGTGTTGGTGTATTGGTAATTTAAATTCAAGTATGAATGATCAATGAAATAAATCGTATACTGCTCTGAAGATCCTCAAGAAAGGTGAAAGAACTTGTACAACTTCTAAGTGGTTCGTTTTCATATGCATAGTGATTCATTTCCGTATATGTGTCCAGATATAGTACTGGTAAGTGTGTTTTCTTTCTTATTCGTCTAGTTGCTTATTTCTATGTAATGAAATGCTACAAACCCAAGATTACTTTTCACAAAATATATATATATATATATATGAATATTTTTCCTAATTCCTTCTATCCATTGTGTTGTCGGTCTTCCTTTTTTTCTCCTATTGTATGTTGTATAGATGAAAGCTTTCTTTGGCTAGCGCGTCTCCTCTATCCTCATTACATGACCATACTATAGTAACCATACCATAGGATTCCACTCTTCTACTGTTGTAAATACACGCCCCGTTTTCCTTCTTACTTCTTCGTTCCTCACATGTTCCATTCTGGAAATATTACATGATCATCTTACGAAGTCCATTTCTACCGTTTCTATCGTATTTTTCTCTTTCTCGGAAAATTACCAGCACTCACAGCCATAAGTTAAAATAGGCTCCGTAATAGTTGTATAGATTTTTATTGTTATTTGTTATCATCCCTCATTGTTCTGTCCTCCGAAACAATCCTTCTCAAGTACTTATATTCGCTACATGTCTTTAATCTCTGTAGTTATATATCCGAGTCATTCTCATGTGTATCTCCTATCTTCAGATATTCTATTGATGTTTAACCTTAGACCCCATTTCTCGTATTCTTCTTCCAGTTTTCTAAACATATAGTCTGCATCGTCCTCGTCACTTGTTATAATTATCTGGTCGTCAGCGAATAAAAGAGTTGTCAAGCATTGGTCATCCATTTGTACTCCCATTCCTACAGTTTCCCTTCTCCAGTTAATGATGGCTTCTTGGATATATATTTTAAATAAGGTCGGTGGCAGACTACAGCCCTGTTTGAGTCCCTTTGTGGTAGGAAAACTTTCTGATAGAGCATTGCCCACTTTCACCATACTCTTTGGTTCCTTATATATATTCCACACCGCGTTGACATAAGTTTTACTCAGGCCAAACCTCGTCAAAGTTTCAAATAGTTTCATTAAAAGTAGTGTGTCGTCGTAGGCCTTTTCTAAATCGACAAATACTAAGTGAGTAGACAGATTACGAGACGTTCGCTTTTCTAATATTTGTTGTGCACAAATATGTTATCAGTACATGATCGTCCTGCACGGAAACCCGACCGCTCTTCTATATCTTCTATATCTATTTCAATTCTTTGTTTTATTACTCTGCCGTACAACCGCCCCATTGCACTTGTCACACTTATGCGCCTATAATGTTGGCATATCGCCCTTTTTGTGAATGGAGCTTCTAGGTATATGCTATATCCCAGTCTTCCGGGATGTTTTGGAAGTTTGCCAAAGTTTCAAGTAGTATATCTGGTCCATACTTGACTAACTCAATGGGGATGTTTCCAGGTCCTGCAGCATTTCCGTTTTTTGATTTTTCCAAAGCTTTCTTTATTTCTTCCACAGTTATTTTTCTTTCACCCAAAAATTACAGAAAGTGCCGAGACTAGGTTCGATACCCAGGATAATTGGAGACTATATGACTTGGTTGCGAATAGTCAGTGGCGTCCATGGTTAATTACTGATTTTGGTATCCACCGAACTTACTAATTTTCATTTTTTTTTATTTCATGAAGCTGAGCAAGCTGAGGCAAACTTTTAGTGCCCACTTTAATCACTGTTGGATGTACTCTGGAGGGTAATAATGCGCTAGGGATGGACAAAACTATTTTTCTGACTAATCGTATCATATTCCAAAACGATTAAAAAAGTTTCGCCTATGGCAGAAATTGGCAGAAAATTCTATTTTCACTTATATTGCATATTATATTGCATGATTTATCTACCAGATTATACAACATATTTTTTTAAATATTGTTAAGGGTTATAATAAAAATAAATATTATCTTAATGCGAATAAATAAATATCTCATTAAATTAGACATTGGAATTAGATAAAATTAGATATAAGACATAAGTTCTTTGGGGCTCATTTTTAATTTTAATCCCTAGAGAATAAATATCCACTTTAATTTTGAGATTACTAGAGTACTTACCACATTCCCAAAAGTTAAAAATTTATTTATAATTATCGTAGATCGTATATTATATAATGGTACAATTATACATATCTCACGGTCTTAGTAGTAGATTTAACGTTTGCCTTAGTTTCGTCCATAGAAACGTTGATCTTTTAGGTTACTTCTTATGGAATAATAACATAGGTACCTATAGTAAATAGGTACTTATAATAAATATCAAGCAGCACTGTAAGTCACTTATTTGGTCTTATTGGCTGATTTACTACAAATAACTCCTAGTATAAGAATTCTTTATCCTTACTTGTGGCGCTTGTTGGTCCGACGGTAGTGGGTTCGACGATGAAGAACACCGGCAACCATCTTCGGTTTTGCAGACCTCTTCTGTGCAAACCTCGGCTGGAACACCTGTCTCAAATAAGCTGATTTCAGCTGCAGGTAATGCTGCAGCTAAAGCAATGTATGAGATGAGCACTATAGTTTTCATTATGAACATCAAACTGTACTATTGTGACTTATCTGTTGCTAAGCTTATATACCAGTATTGTTAGATTTCCGTCTATTCAAGATGTGTAGATAAGGGTACTTGTCAATAGAAACATGTAGTGATACGTATTATTGTCTATAATTCAATAGATTTGCTTCAATTCATTCATTGTTCAAATTATGAATTAACTCTAAGCTAAATCGTTATCAACTAATTTTAAAGAAGGGATATACTCGTCAAAATTCTGGACACCTTAAAACTGTCCAAGATCTATGACTCTGTCAACAATGGATTTGTTTTTCCAGTCATCTTTTGTCTTGTGCATAGCGTTAATCAAACACCCCGTGTACTAGAGTTTTATGAAATTTGTTTGTCTTATATGTCTGCTTTAAAACACTTTTTGAATTTCTCATTTTTTTTTGCAGAAACATATAAAGGTTTTAGTAAAATGTCACATTTCACAATAAAGTAAGAGATAGATTTGATAACTAAAATTTACGATTATCGTAAGCGGCCATGGAAAACAAAACTGAATAAAACTGAAACCACGTGCAGCACAGTACACGTGATAGAACTTTTCACCGATTCTTCTACACTTCTTTACCGATTCGTTGAGAGAGTGAGGGAGAGAGAGATAAACAGAGAGGGGAGAAAGACAGAGAGAGAGAGAGGTATTGTACATATTGGCTTTATGATAACTGAAGTGTGACACATATGTTCGTGATTCTAAATGCTGTAGATTTCTCGAGAATATAGCATCAATCGTCAATGGCAATGTTCCATTCGTTATTCATATCTAAACCGAATTTCTCAAGAAGAAAGTGAAGTAGTGACAAGGACGCATCCTCCGCAAAAAGATCATGATCCATTTGGAGATCAGAGACGAAAACCTAATCCAGATATATCCAGCAGGATATGCATACGTAATATTGTATTCTGGTTAATTCCGATTCTGTCGCAATCGTTTATAAATTATATCAAAATTGCTTTCCGCTTTAGAACACATGTGGGGGATTCGATATCTTTGTTTCTCCCTCTCTCCCTCATATCTGTCATATGCTTTATCTCACTTGCGAGATGAAAATTTTATAAAATGTGTCGTGACGTGACCTTGAAAAATCACTCTCATGCGGCTAAAGTACCAATTCACTTCAAAAAGAATTTTTATTTAGAATATTTATGATAGCGACTGCATTATAAAATTTATTTTTCTTTCTAAATACAACGTAATAGGAACCAATGCGATTTATTCCTAATACATAAATTCACAAATTCTAATCTCATCATAGCTAACGCTAATAAAATGATTATTATTCCAACCTAATTCTATAATAATTCATAAGTTCGTAACCTTTTTGAGATTTACAAGTTCTCGCTGCATACTTTGTTTCCTTAATAAAAACCTGAAGCTGCGAAAAGTACCCTTTGTGTAATAATTATAAAAATTTTATAATTTTTCGCTTGTTAATATTTTGCGACTATCTTATCCGGTATAAAATATGTCCGACACTATGTCTTCTCCGTTCTTTCTTCTCCAAAATCTAGTTTAGAAATATAATCTATTAAATTCTCAACTGAGGAAGATATTTAAAGATAAAAATTTCAATCTATAAATTAAATAGGTAAATTAGCATAAAATGTAAAAACTGAATATTTAGTTATGAAAATACCTGCAACATTGTCTCTATATTCATATAGAAACACTTGCTACACATTATTGTTTATTAAACATTAAGGTCATTATGTAGTAACATTGAACTTGGTAGGTTAAGTGCATATAAAGCATTCTGGAATATGTAAATATTAAAGCAAGTCATTAATGCTCTCTATTGCCGTTCGTAAATACATTATTTGTAATATTTATTAAATATCAGCTGCAAACAGGGGCTTGACAGTTTTAAATACAAATACACGTTTCTAGTAAACACTTCTTTAACAATGTACAAGCATTTCTCAGCTCTATTCCTTTCACAAATTATATTTTTTTGGCAATTCCAAATTTTTGCTAGCAAATTGTTACCACAAGTAATACAGGTTATTGTTTCAAACGTATTTTCAGGTTATGGTATGAGTTCTGGTGACTTCCTCGAGATTATTTGGTTTGAGATGTGGTCGTGTATCTTTATTTTATTGAAGATTATTCTGCTTTAATTTGCAGTAAATTGCATAGACTGTTTCAAGGTACATATTTTGCCCATAGTTTGTATACATAGTACACACTGTTTATATACATAGACTGACCCATATCCAATATAGCCCCTACATCGTAGTAGCGTAGTATATAAAAACTAAAGCAACAAAGGAAAAAGTACGCAAACGTAGAAAATCACTCTATGTAATGGAGTAATTTCTTGTGGTATGGTTTTGTTGGAGTCATCTAAAATTATTATAATTAATATATATAAATTTATATACGTATAAAATACATCATCAGCAAGGCGAAGTTAATTATAAACTAAAATAGGTGTTCTGGTGTTCTCAACACAGTATAAGCTTGAAACTTTAAAGCAGTTCTACTAGATTTAATCAATGACCAAAGTGTAAGAGTTGTAACGTAAATAAATTCCGATCCGTTATATAGCAAATATTTTGAATAATAATACCCTATTTAAAATATTTAAAATAAACCGCGACATACCTATACCATGCCATGCTGAGGACACATGTATTCCGCCGCGAGCCAAAATAGCAGGTGAAACGTATAAATAAGCCACGCCACGCCACAAGAGCGCTCTTTAACCGTTTAATTTTATAGTTTGATAACTAGCAGTTCGGTATTATGAGTGATTGCTTCAGAACGACAAGGTACAGATTTTTATCTTTTATTACCTTTTACTAGATTTTTATCTATATTCTAGCTACACCCTAGTAGCTAGAATATAGATGTCCGTATGGAAATTACGTCGATTTATACGACTTATTTTCTGCTGTGTTTCGACCTTAAAATGGGCTTTTGGCCACATTTAATTTTATTGTCTTAACACCAACAAATGTGCATACTTTAGGTGGGCTGTGGACACGTATAAGTATATATTTATATTGGTCTTGATATATTATCCTGCATTATTTTTTTTATAAATTAAATGAATATTTAATTTAATATTGTATCGTACCTTACCGTTCGATGTTGTACTACCTTGTAGGTTCTGAAAGCAAAGCTTACAATTATACAGAATAATAGCATATTTTCATATTTTTAGTAGGCTACACTTCTACGGCTTAGGCCACATTTTCTTTAAATTCACATGTCGGCAAAGCTAACATATCTTAAACTTAAATATCAAACATGTCTTACTTTTCTATACGTTTTATCGTGTAGTATTAATGTGTGTGTGTGTGTATGTTCTACAGCTAAACCCTAGTAGCTAGAATATAGATTTCCGTACGGAAATTACGTCGATGTGATATTGCATGCCACATTCCTTTCTTTATCAATTTTTTTACCAATAATTTTATAGAAGTATATCTTCAATTTTTGGGAATATAAAATTAAAATTACTGTAGTTTTGTCATTACTTTCAATAGTTTTTATATTTAGTATCATCTATATATTGGATATATAAATATATCTTTTGATATTTCACATTCATCTCCAGTTGAGAGGTTTTATTAAATAAAGAATTTATCAATCAACCTTAGTACTTGAATAATTAAGTAACTATTCGCCATTTGACCGAATATTTTTCTTTTTAGCTGGATTAAATATCTAATTAAAGCTCATTTTTTTGAACTATTAATTTCATTATTTTTATTAACTTCACATCAGTTATAAATTTTACTCTTCATATCTTGCTCAAGCGGAAATTTATAAATATTTTTTCTTCCAAATTTATTGTAAAGATAAACCTGATACTGGTAAAGTTTTCTTCTATACGTTGATGAGATGACTGAGAATAAATTCCTCTGGTGACTAAGCTGAGCAGACCATCATTGCCTGAATTCCTGAACGCCAGACTGGAAGATATCTCCTCCCGTTGCTGGTATATTTCACCCATTGTGGTACGTATCTCCCTTAGAGGGTACGTTCCAGTTCTGCTGTACTTTCGAGCCGTGGCTGCATCCTAGAATCCTAGGATATCCATTTAGTATTGGGGCTAGAAATAAAGCAGCGAAGAAAGTAATAATAACAAACACAGCGACGGAATTATCGACCTAACTCATGTTGAGAGACAATAAACTGAGATGTTGTTCAATTACATGGTGTGGCGTTGCACGTGAAGTCTCGTGTATGCGCACTGTGATGCAGCTTGGTTGCTTACTAAGCAGTTATAACTCATACATATCTGTAATTTCTGGTAGTTAGACATAACAATATATGACACTACAAAGTTAACTAAAAAATTCAAAAAGTCATTATTTTAATGTCATGGCGGCACCTCAAGATATTAACCGATTTTAAAAATTTTAAGTTACTTCTGCTTATTATCACCATGCGCAACTATTCCGCAATATTACAATAAAATATTTGAAAAAGAATTTTTGATCCATTCTAATTCCCATTTACCTCTCTGTAAGAAAGTTCACAAGAAATATCCAAAGTGGTTTACGTACGAAAATATATCTAACACAAAAGGGACTCATTTATTTAAAAAAATTAAAACAAATAAATAAACAAATGATAATTTTTATTTAGGAAATTTTAAATGTCTTCGATCACTTGGTACATAACAAATTAAATGTTCATATGATGAATATTTGTCAAATGTTGAAACATCCTTTGTAGAATTTTTGGTTATACATACATTAAAAAAATAATTCGACAATTCTAGGTAAAATGTTTTTTGAAACAAATCAATATGATAAGCCGCAAGAGATATAGTTGATACTTTTGCAGATTTTTTTAGCTGTGTATACATCACATGATATAAATCATAACGGTATTAAAAACCAGGTATACTCTTCTGGTGATTTAATTAACATTAAAAAGATATATTTTGATGAAGTTATTGAGGCCATTAGAAAGCTCAAAAATAAATTGATTTCAGGCCCTGATCTGATTCAGTTTTTTATTGTTAAGTATTGTGGCCATACCTTGGCCAAACCATTATGTCATTTGTTTAGTACGTATTTGAAAGCCACTACATTTTCATATTTAAAAATTATGCAGGAGGGGAGGGATAGAATACAAGTTTATTTCCTTATCTCCGAATATCTAATATCATGCTTTATTCGTTATCCGTAATTTAAAAATCGTAATAACCATTAACGGGACAATCATGATCAGAGTGAGCGATTTATAATAATAATAAGCCTTAATAATAGTAAGCCTTTAATAATAAAAATGCTAGTACACTGAAGGCCAATTGGCTCTCTAAACAGCTGTTTGATCTCCATTTGGGTTGCCAAGCCACGGATATACTTGTGGGCAAGGAACGCAGGACTCCATATGTCTGTCCTCATTGTTTACATTTTTCAGACTGCAACTGTAGGAATTACAGTTAGCATTATTTTCTGGGAAGTCGCTTTTGAATTCAGATAAAGGTACAGGGTTCTTTATCCAGTCATACACTTCCTTCTGTGATACTAGAAATACATCATCCAAATCAGCCATGTTGTCCAAGAATTTGGTGAAGCCCTCCAAGCTGTTATCGGTAAAGTTAAACCAGTAGGAATTTACCAGCAATGTGAGAGGTTGCCTGTGCGTAGAGCGAACAGAGTTTATCTCATTGGTTAACCAGTCGGCAATTTCATCTGCAGTTCCACTAAAATAATACAGGGTAATTTAATATTTTTTGCATTTTGTTACCATTATGTGATAATATTTTGCTATTTTTAAAAATCCGAAATATTTGAAACAATTTGTATTTTTTCCCATTTTTACGCTCTATTTTATTGTCTGACATACAGAGTGGTTCAACGACATGTATGCACCTAGGTTTACGTCACCTAGTGATATAGAAAGAGAAAGCAAAAATGCTCGGACACATAGATTTTGGTTTTGAAGGAGGATATATTTTAAGCATATTTTTTAACCCCTGGGGAGGGGGGAAACTGATTAAAATATTTTACTTACGTTACATCACACGAGGCAAGTGTATTACATTCCCTATCTTCTCCATTGAGGTCATTTATGGGAAGAATCCAGAAACCATCAAAAGCTTCATTTGGGCATTTGCTTCCTAAGTTACATTGCTGGCTAGTTAAATAGTCTAAAGTATAAGGAAATAGTGGTTTGTCTGGTACAGTTGGCCATGAGCTATCATAAAGTAATCCAGAGGCCACGTAAGCTTGGATAGAAGCATTTCCTGCTAGCTGCAATTGTGGAGTCCTCACGCCGACAATGTCTTCTATCGGAATATTAGCGTATTTAGATATTATCTCCCTTTGGCCTCCAAATTCTTGTTCTAGAACGTCTTCGGTGGCATCTCTCCAGTATGATTGAAGATTGCTCTTCCTGAAACATAATTTACACAAATATGTCTTCGATACATCTTGAATTTTGGGACCAATCTCTGTGAGATACTTACGTAACGGAGTGTACTGCAATCTCGAAACCAAAATTATACAGATCGTTCACTCTCTGGTAATCGGTGTATTCGTGCGGTACAAAGAATGTTGCTCCTATTGGTTGGCCATCTGGGTTTTGTCGACTGAACAGAAGAGGTGACCAGTACTGGTTGTATAAATTGTTCGTTACAGCTTCATCAAATGTTAGACTGATAAGCTGCAAAGTAAATATTTGAAAATGGTGACTGCATTCCTACATACAGCAGCATACAGAATATATTGTATAATATAAGCCGTAAAATATGTAACTATATTAGGTAAGTATGAGAAAAAGAAGCAGCTATACATGTGGTCCCGTCATAACGTGTAAAACGGAAGACGACAGATTCCTGGACTTAAAATAGATATAATATAATAAGACTATAGTGTTTTCGTTTGATATACAACCTAGAGCAAAAAATTTTGTGGCATTTTACAGAGAAAACGCATACCAATTATTGCTACAGAAGTGGTAAATCACATCATTATGCAATACAAAGGGATATTTAGTGTAAAATTGTATATCGCCACAATTTCTTGTGAATAGAACTAGGGTCTCCAGTCCGCGGCAAACCATATCGGTCGCTATCCCTCTTCAACTCATATATATTCCATTTCCCTTCTCTCTCACTGAGGATATACCTGCATGAACAAGCCGGCGATTTACTGGCTGTACTGCTCAGTGGCGTATCATCATGCGCAACCAAGGTGAACTGACTTGTTGACTTGAAAAAGATGTCTTTTTATGTCATATTCATATATGCGCAAACGCCTTTCTCTCTTATAGAATTTTTATTAAATCAGCCGTTTAGGTACAAAAAAATATTTTTTAAATGTCCAACATTATCTTGGCACTTTTTATTCTTGTTTCTGTCAAGGAAACTGCCGACAAAGTGTGAGGGTGATTAGTGAGCGTCGGAATAGACAGGTGCCCAACCACCAAACAGTCTCAAACATTTATACGTCTTATGGGTGGCAAGATAGTGTTAGGCATTTAAAAAATATTTTTTTGTACCTAAACCGCTAATTTAATGAACATTCTATAAGAGACTCATTTGAGTTTCTAACTTTCAAATGGTATCACCTATCAAAAAAAAATAGTTGTCATTATTGCACCTAAGGAAACATTATGAACGAATTATAAACGGATATTATCGCCGCACATCAATTTTCTAGGAGTTATAAGTTTTAAAGAACACTCGGTATATCACCAAAATGTGTCGATGGAGAGCAAAAGTCCACACCCAAAAAATAATCAAAACCGATTAATACTCGAGCTATTTACAAAATTATTTTACAAACTTTGAGGCTATTTAGCGGCCAAACGAAGCGATTTAGGATACCTGTGAATTAGTCTTATTCTATCTATTGTGAGTCCAGAAATCTGTAGTCTTCCTTTGTACACGTTATTACCGGACACCCTGTATATAAATAATGGAACCATTGACATGGGATTAATTTTTTTAGTTTTACGGGTGCTCTACACCAAGCAGCTGATTAAATATCGATTATAACATGAACGGAACATAAATTTCATTGGAAAAATGGCTGAAAACATCTGTTGAACTATATTCTTGGCTGCTTATTTTTGAAAGATATTTGTAGTCGCACCTCTAGGCGTGTTGAATAAAATATCATGGAATTTCGAGTTTATGAAAAACGGCAAATTATTTTAACACTTAGGAAAAAATTAATTGTTTATTTTTAAAGAAAATATTCATTATGCTCTGAGCTTCACAGAAGCAGCTTTTGGATATTTTACCGCCCTTCCCCATCATACGTCGTTGTTCAACTATCTTGTATCTTTAAAGAGATGGATAATGTATTACTTAATTTATGTTTTTTCATATCAATAAAAAACAAAAGAACAAATGCTTTCTCTGCTATGACTGAAGACGTATTTTTGCATTATTTTGCTTGGAACTAAAAATTGGGGAAAAATATGGGAAAAAAATTTTGCACACCAATAAGCTAAATCTTCTCTGGCCCACAGCTTTTTGTATAAATTATATTATTATATTATATTATATTGCAAAAGTCATAATTTTTTATTTATTCCTTGTACTATATTCATGTTCGACTGTCTGACATCTGTCTGACATAAAAAAATTATTTCATCAAATAACTTGACAAGTACATCATATGACTTCGTGTGACAAGTACATCATATTCTTCTTTAAAATCTTTCGATTCTTAAAAAGACATTCTTAAAGAATCGCTTTTGAAGACTTTATTTAGGTATTTAAGATACTCCATAAAATAGCGTTAACTCAACCAGAGCAAAATACAAAGTTTTCATGTAGTCCACGTTTTAAATATACAGCTTACGATCAGCTTTCTTCTAATTTTGCTACAGCTCTTGCTCTTTGCGCCACAGTTAAGTGCCTCGGCATATTTTGAGTGAAGTTTTAAAACGCATTATTAATGACATATATATTTGACATTTACGGCTGCTATGATTTAAAGTCATAATTACGCTATACAATTTTGACGTTCACATTTAGGTTGCCGCAACTGTACATCCTATTTTAAATTCCCTAATACATTACACCATATTAGTTGACATTATATGAATGATATGACCACTGTCGTTAATGCTTATAGTACCTATTATATCTCGGCAAATTATTTGTTTATGACAAAAATGGAAGGAAGACAATTTTATTAAATTTTATAGTAAGTAGCTTGCTATTAAACCACTTTTCAATAACTGAAAAATCTGTTCCGACTATATTTTAATTTATTCCAGTCCAAATCGATATAATAAATCACCGTATCATCTGCAAATGAAATTATCCGTTTCTGACGTTTCTGAAAAAAAAATTATTCAAGTATATAGTGTATAAACCGTTCCTTATGGAATACTTTATTTGATTGTTTTTTTACTTTAAAGTTATTGATAGTTTTCCATAATTTTAGTTTATTATTTTTATTTTGTTCAATCATATTCTTGTAATATTCATTTTTCCTTTGCTTTGCCAGATTAGTGAGAATTTTTTTTTTAATGTTTGTATTCCAGCTACACTCCTATTATATTTCTAGGTTCACGTTTTGTTTTTAAATTTAATGCGTTTTCATGGTATACTTATTTCACTATAGTTAGTGATCAGTTCTTTTCTTTTAATGTTTTAATGAGGAATCCTTTTGTAATGTGTACATATGTTTACCTTCCTTGTTATTAGTTCAATAAATTTGTCTGCTATATATTCTATACCATTAAAGTTTAATATATGTACTGTCAATTTATAATGCTTAATTCACTGTTTAGGTTGTAATCAATATATGTCATATTTTTTCGCAATGTACATTTTGTATTTAGGAACTGTGGATTAAAAAGTTGACAAAGTTGCAAGTAGAAAAATTATCTATAATGGAGTGTTAGCAAAAGTCACGATGAATTTCTTTTTAAAAAAAATATGATCTAAACACGTAGATGAGTTCATGGGTTTATTTATAGCTTAGACATAGCCAAAGTAATAAGAAATATTTAAATATTTAGTAGATAAAATTTTTTTTGTCAGTATGTCGATATTCATATCTTCAAGGATAAGTGCATAATCGTATGCTTCTTTGGGATGATTTGTTAGAGCAATTTTAAATGTGAATTAAATTGATAAAATCTGATTGTGGAGATCTATATATACAGATACGAAGACTATTGTTATATTATAAAAAATATTTCTAGGTGCAAGACGGTTTCATAATTCATTTTGATTTTCCTAAATTATATGAGTTTGCTCCCATATTTTATTTCTAGTTTGTTTCTATTCTATTCTTTTCTATTATATGCATTTCTTCATGAACATAATTTCGCCATAATTTTTTTTATAACGTCCTTCGTTGCTGAATTTGAAATGTTTCTGTTAATACAATGCGATTATATTGAGCATAATTTCTACATAACTGCCATAAAGTTTTTTATTATCCATTATTTTTTGTTGTAAAAAAAGGTATATATGCGCGTCCATATATCCACTATTTTTAAATTCCTCCAAGCAGGTCGCTATTTTATGGATCATTCGATATAAAGAAGTTACTCACCTGAGGAATTTGTTCATTCAAAGGAGTGGTAGACGTAGCGCATCGACAACCGTCGTCTGCCTTACAAACTTCAGAAGTACAATCGTCTGCTTGAACGCCTTTTTCAAATACTACCGCTCCTGGAAACGCCAATGATGCAACAATGCACCAACTTAAGAGCAGCAGAGTCTTCATTTTGACGACCAAATCAGCACTGGCGTAAATTAATATCCATAAAGGTTATATATGTAATAGATGGTATCAAGCAGATATCGATAAAGAATAATGCAATTATACTTTTAAGAATATCAAAATTTATTAAATTTATCAAATATACAACCGTGATGATAAAGTTGGAGAAAAATTACTAAAAATATTTCGCCAATTTTGTTTCTTAAAATGCCTGCACACTCTGATGTGCAGGCATCATAATTTATCGGAAAATGACGTAATCATATTTTTTTGTTATCAATATTAAGTTTTTTAATATAGCTTGCGTTGCTTAAATGGTGATATAAAAACTACCTTGTATCTTGCATATCAATTTTATCGATAAAATGACAGATTTAGTTTAAAATTTCAGTTAATGTTTAAAACTGAAACTCAAATAGTACCTACTGCGCATTTGGTAACGTCTTTTTCATTTTCTTAACGTCTTTTACAAAAGGAATACCGAGAACACATAATAAAATAATAAAATGAACTTTGTTTGGGATCCAAAAACATTACCTATCTTAGTATTTGTTAAGTATTTCAGTAAAACAAAAAGCAATGTGAAAATAATTTGAAGAAAATGAATCTAGCAAACTCTGATAAATTAATTTACCTTGAAACTTTGAGACATTAATTTCCAATATTTTATAGTCATAAAAGGACACTGATTAAAATGATTAAAATAAAACATTAAAATAACAAACTAAGCTTTTCTTTGGCATCCTAAAACATTGCCTTTTTTTTAAGTAAAACGAAAACCAAATATAGTTTGTAACACCGAAATATGAGACATGGAAAATTTTCAAAGGATACCCACAATTACCGCAATGGGAGATAGGGGCAGTATAACTTTTCTTACAGCAAGCTAAAATCGTCACTATAAAGACGCTTTCATTCAACAAGTCGTTATGTTTTGATAGAATACTAATAACTAATCAATTTTAACACAAAACCCATCAAAATAATACACTAAATTAAAGAATAACTGTATTACTTCTATTTCAAGAATTATTGTTGACCCCACTTTACCCCACGTTCAATGGTATTAGACATCCAAATGAATGCCAATGCTGCCGGTGTGACACGGCCGAGGAACGTGTAAAATGGATCCGTAATATTTGAATGAGAAACATTCTTATTCTGCATCACATTCACCATCGAATTGTTTTATGATATGACGAAAGGTATATATTGTGATCAATATTTTGTTGTACTACATGATAATGTCATAATGTGATGGGCGATGTATATAAAATCATTTACTTTTCCTTAAATTAAATTTCTGGAAATCGGTTATACCTACTTGACAAC
>CAXKVY010014847.1:5000-10921 GCA_964058915.1 Tetropium fuscum | reverse complement strand
AGAAACATGTTCTTTGTGTCATGTCAGACGGCGTTTCGTAATATTTATTTCTGCCTGAACCGGAGTTGCATGCCTGTTTTGTCATGTCAAACCGATGCGGAAGAGCATGCTTTGTGTAGTTGCTGAACGAGAGTCGCAACAATCGAAAAATACACATTCCTCGTCAGTAGAAAACGGTTGAATATTCCGATCCCAGGAATTCATAGACGTGTAACAGTTAAACAGTTTATGTACCTACTTAATGCCGTGTGATCAGGCCGAGGAATTGCATACCGGATGGCAGGCAACAAACATTTAAATTTAAAATAGTTTCTTGCGTAAACGAACTATTATTATTATTGTTTACATATTATATCGTTCTCGATGTTACGAATTGCAGTAAACTGATATGGTTTCTCCTGTGTTATTAATGCGTATCTACTCCCGTGTTTATTTATCTGCTTATCAATTAATTCTCATCCGAACTCGTTACTAATTATAATCGTTTATCTAGCGGGGTAACTTATGAATTGATACGTTAATACATAATGGTTTTACACCTGAACAAAAATAACAAATTAATATCACCTTTAGATTTATTGAGGTTATATCAGTGTTGGTGCTGCATAATGGTCTAGTCGTCTAGTGTTGATGGGAGATTTATTATATATTGCTTGGTGTGGTACTGGAAGTTTAGATAATATACCTATTCTATGCACTTATGTCCAGCATGGTATAAAAAATTGCCATAGGCCAGCGGCGTGTCCTTCTATCGGAAGAATAGTTGGAACAGTTCTGATCTAAACTATCCACTTCGCCTTTAGTAGAGTTATAGAATAATATGCCTGGTTTTCCTGAGGTTTCGTCACATTTATTATTGTGATGCTGTGACGATAACAGAATCACACTTTTTCCCTTCTTTGGTGCATAAGACAGCAAAGTTTTGTGAAACCAAAAACAGAAGAACCAACAGCCCTTTTCCTATTTGGACGAAATTATTGAGGAATCTCTCTTTTTGTTTTTCTTAGAGTTCCAACGAAGGTCAAACCCCCTTTTCGCAATTGGTCGCATAATTCTATGGAGGAAAACCAATTATCGCTATGATATTTCAATTGGTTTTTTCAATGGGCTTACAAAGACGTATGACCGATTGTGTTGGCACCATAAATTTTTGCTCATCCTCCGATAAACCTAGTCCATCACTTTTTTTCCGGGAGTATCAATAAGCATTGTACAAATAGCTTATACGTGCATCTCGAAGGTACATTATTTTCCAACCATACTTGTTTGGCTTGTTTGGAATATATCCTTTGAATTTGCATCGACCTCTGAAGCCAACCAACATTTCCAATACAGTGTCCAATACAGTAAATTCGCTTACAATTCTGAATAAATTCTGTGAATATCTCCTCGATAGCTGCAGCAGGATTTTGCTGTTTCCTCTATTCTCTGGAAGTTTTATCGTCAAACCTCAGGCACAAAAGAAGGGTAAAAAATCTTTTCTCACTCATAATGCTCTGAAAAATGCCCCGCCCAAATCCATTTGTCGCAAAAAGAGCCTCGTGGCCAGATTTGCTAATACTGCTTAGAAGTAAAAGATCCAGGAAAGCCTCAAATTCTATGTTGTCTACGTCAACCAGTTCAGATCTATTTGGATCTTTCCTCTAAATTACCAAAGGGTTTTATTTTTTTTTCGCAGTAGATCTTTAGTTTGGTTTCCTCCAAAAATACAAAAACAACTAAAATGTGGTAGTTTTTAAATTTAGGTATTAAATATCTCTAAAAATAGTTAAGCTATAGCAAAATGGATTTCATCCTCTTATATTTACTTCATTACTTAACAGTTTGTATTTTATTATTAACAAAAAATAAGAGAACCTTATTAAAGCTCGAAAATGCGCAACTTCACTAAATTTAAACTATCTCTTACCGTTTTCAAAATCCCCATGGTGAGCCTCGAATTTAAATCACCCAGTATATAAACATCGATAAACTATCGATACATTTTTTTATATATCGATCCCTTTCAGTATCAATATATCGATAATTTTATCTAGCTCTTATTTCACGCCTAGTATTAATGCTTTTTGCATTATGTTAATGTTCACAGATTATTAATTAATGTATATTAGGTGATTGAGATAATGTTTTTTAATTATCAATTGATTCAAAATTTGTTAATTGTTTGATGTTTACTAGGCATACAATCAATGTACTAGGACATTAATCATGTCAATGGTCATTAATATTAGTATTTTTATTTGAGACGTTCCTGATTAAAATCAATGTGCGCTAAGCTTAATTGAGTAATAATTTAAAAGCATCGTGGTAATGATTTTGAGCATCGGAGCTAATTTCTTGTAAGAAATCATTGTACTAATGTTTTTTTATTAATGTTACCTACGTTTTTCGTTGTATGTATGGCCGATATATATCGGTATCGGCAAAAAAAATCTATCGGCCGAACACTAATTAAATTTGCCACCACATGTCAAATCTTCAGTCAGTAGACTTTGCACTGCTAACTTCAAGAGATATACCTAAATTTCGTTATTATAGTACCTATACTGGCGGCCATTTGAAAGTGCACTACTCTTATATCAGATTATTTTTTTATCAGAAAAATTCCAAATTCCAAAAACGTCCACTCCGGTCGCTAGGTTTAATATACTTCTCTTCATACCTCGAATTCTGAGGTCGGTAGACGCGGATGGAACCATCATGACATGACTGAAAGACCTTTTCGTAACTTTCATAATTTCGTAACTTGCAGACCTCACAGATCCAGGAAACTCCGTTTCGAAACGCCGTCACTGCTATTTCAAAGGGATTCGTTCTAAGATGGTCTAGGAAGAGGTTGTCTTGCGCCACAGTGCTTATTTTACGACGCCCTCCGCCGTGGACGTAGCGATTGTAGCGAACGTTTCCTACTGCATTCCATTTTTGTTTGAGTTTGAATATACAACTCTTACTCACATTTAGCTCATCTGCAACTGCCTGTAATGACCAATCATTTTCAAGCAATGTAACATCTCGCATTTTTTCAGGTTCAGTTAACCGCGGCATTTTAAAACTTGAAAACTAATAGTACTAATAAAAGTGGTTTGTAAATTACGGAGTTAATCACTGACATTTGTTTGAAGTTTCAAATAAGTGTCAAAATGCAATATAAAAAGATTACATTACAATATCAAAAAAAAACGTGCACTTTCAAATGGCCGCCATCGTACATGGTAGTAAAATGTCTAAAAAAATCATAGTACGGGCGTAGCAAAAAAAGCGCGAAAACTTACACTACTAATCAAACCGGCTCATGATTTGTTGCTTTTTTTTTCAAAAAAACGGGGTTTCGCTATGTTCATATGACGTTAGCGAATCACCTTCATCAAAAATGAATATAAATCATGAGCTAAATTTCTTTTTGTTGCCAATTAGTAGTAGGTATGTAGTAACTACATTGAATTTTTTTTTAATAAGCGATGTTTCGGTAAGTTCATATGAAGTTAGCAAAACACTCTAGCAAAGCTCATAATATTGTCTAGAAAAGAGAAAGAGCAACAAACTATTAACCGGTTTATTATTCAATTAGTTAAGTGTTTCGCCAAGTTTGATGTATATAAAATAATATTATTTGATGTTATTTATAGAAAAACCCTCTGCAAATTGAATCGCACGTTGAATCCTCGGTATCTACTTTTATAATTCTGAATACCGAGTGGTAATTACCGAGTTTCAAATAAATTTAAAAAACGAAACAAATATTTTTGTGGAACCTGTAATAACGTAGGTACCGCAAAAAGGTGGCACAACATGACGCAATCCGTAAATATTTAAACAGCATTTGACGTGAATATTTGCATGCGCAAACATGACTACTTAAAAATATTTAACAGGGTATTTAACAGATTCTCCTTATTGAATTTGCTAGGCGGAATAAATGTGTCGATCTTTGGTGTCATTAGTGCTTGTCACGTTTTTCTAAAATAAATTGGCACATGTAATGAGGCCAAATTTACGTACCGGTTAACACCGGTTCCAGATCGTGTTTGTGAACAAACTGCTCTCTTTCTATTAGGTTGCAAAACAAAACAATTAAGTGCTATTATTTACTTTGCGTCAGGAATATATTCTCGAGATAAGTTTTGCGTACAGGATACGTCGCTTCGCCGTCGGGCCAACCGCTTTTCATACAGGGCGGTTGGTTCAAACAAATACAGCAATATAGACAGACGGCAAATATTTAATTTCAGTGGAATATTTGTAAAAAGAATAGAATTGAATCGATCAATTATTCTAAGCAATTGTTTTTCACTTAAGCAATTCAGCAATTTATTTTGATTGACCCGTGAGTATAAATAATTGAAATAAATAAATCTACTTTTGTTCGATTTTCATAACAATTGCAATATTTCGATATCAATTCTGCTTTCTCTTTATACTTATTTCAAACACATCGGCGGAATGTGTGACGTATTTATTTTATCCATTGCATTACCCAAATAATTAATATAAAACAAAATACTTATTTGATACATGGGAGGGTAAATCCAGCACACATAATTCTGCTTATGACTTTCAAACATATTAGCTTGCGATTGTCGGGACAGCAGCCGTCCGCATCAACGACATCGTTTTTGAAAAAACCTAATAACAACTTCATAATAAGAATAATAGTAATAATAACATTTAAAACAAAAAGATGAAACCAAATACAAACACAAATATTCTGAGAAATTCTTCTGACAGAATATGTGAACGAACAGCAACAATAAACAATAAGTATCTTTATTTATACCATTATTAGTAGGAACAGTTATTAAAAACACAGTTGTTACAAATTGTTTGGTTTTGTGTACTGATATCAGTATTTATTCCCTTCACTAGTTTCCACACATGTAGAATATTCGTTTGATTTGTTTTATTCGAGTCTCGTAAGTTACTAACGTAAGTTAAGATTCTCGTGATGTTCAGGGTCAATTTGGACGTAGGGTTTAATTGATAATCCAATTCAATTCAATTCAATTCAAAATATTTACTTTTAAATTAATACAATAAGCACATCTCGGATGATCCCAAGCCCGGGTCCAGCCAAACATCCATGCGCAGCAAGCGCCGCGGCAACTGAGGCTGGGTGCCGGGGTGGGTCCGGAACTGTTAAATAAAAATTAGGAAAGTATGTTAACAGCTCCTTACGCAAAGGGGGGTATCATCTGTCATTGTTTCGTGACATTGGCCAATGGGCGTCGAGGTAAATAAAAGTAGCGTGTGAATAATCATAAGCATTTGTGCCTCTCTATGAGACGTTGTGGTTTGCTTGAGGGTAAAAAAGCTAAAGAAAAAAACCCTTAAAAACGATTTTCGGACCTGCGCCGAAAAGGTAACAGAAGAGGGAAAAAAGGAATTTAAAATTACACATTTTGTTACTAATTAGAGTTGAAAAATTTGATTTTGAATTTGATAGTTTCTAATAATGCATATAAAATTGTTGAATTTTGTAGAATTTGGAAACAAAAACGACTAAAAACAAAGAAACAAACAAAATGGATAAATTGGTAAAGATAAAGAGTTTAAAAATTGTGGTTAAAATATATAGAAATATGTCTAAATGGGTTGGGTGAATATTGGTAAATTTTGGTAGATTAATTTATGTTTATCGGACCATCATTCAGTTTGAATTCGTAGATTTTTTGTGATATGTTTCTGATGTAGTCTGCTATTGGTACTGTGTCGGGGCAAAGGTTGTGTAAGTCAATAGATGAAGATGTATCTATTGGAGTCCGTGATGTAGGAGGATGTTTTCTAATACCTTTACTTCTCACTCCGCCGCCGCGTAAGTAAGGGCCGGACTCAGTTGAGTGTCCAGTTATCTTTATAAGTTGTTGGTCAGTTATCCCTGCTAAGCCCTGCTTTGGCTAAATGGGAATCTGTACTGGCACGGTTTG
>CAXKVY010014847.1:0-2500 GCA_964058915.1 Tetropium fuscum | reverse complement strand
AGTTGCTTATTTCTATGTAATGAAATGCTACAAACCCAAGATTACTTTTCACAAAATATATATATATATATATATATATATATATATATATATATATATATATATATATATATATATATATATATATATATATATATATATATATATATATATATATATATATATATATATATATATATATATATATATATATATATATATATATATATATATATATATATATATATATATATATATATATATATATATATATATATATATATATATATATATATATATATATATATATATATATATATATATATATATATATATATATATATATATATATATATATATATATATATATATATATATATATATATATATATATATATATATATATATATATATATATATACATGCTGTAGATTCTGAAAATAAAAATTACTACGTTATGAAAAGAATTACTTTCTTCCCGCAAATGGGCCATGACAGTAAACGCTTCTATGCCGATTTTGGAAAAAATATTTTTTGTACCATGCCATCCCAACTATTTTTTATTAAAAATAATATCAAAAAAATTATTTCCTTCTTAATTAATTAGCAAATATATAGCGGCAAATATTAAGATACCTATAATTTATGAAAAATCTTTTTTTGATATACCTAGTTGTTCCGCTCACTTCACCTGAACTTGGCCGAACACCCAATTTTATATAAAAAATAAGAGTAACAATTTTTTTCTCAGCAATTAGATGGCATATAATTAGCAGCAAATATTAATTTCCAAAGATATTCTGTTCATAAAATGTAGGGGTTACACTGAAAAAATTATTGATTTAGTTCTGAAAACAGTTCTGAAACTATGATTGGGGACCACAACGCAAATAATATTGTGCACTGCAGGTACAATATCGATATGGCGGCCAAGTCGCATAATTATTTATATTTTCCGTTTCGTATCGATGAAAATATGCGCGACATAAAGTTGGGATGCAAACATGTGCAGGCAGCCTTGTCATTGTCAGTAATAACCGTAGCTAATTCGGTTACGTATTTAAGGCCGAGTGTTTTCGCGTTGTTTGCAAACAGTTCCTGCTCGACGCAATATACATCTTCTGAATAATATGGGCTATCGAAATACGGTTTTCGGGACGTTTTTCGAAATTTCATTTTTAATAAATGGCCTGAATATCATGTTTCGATCGTGCTCAAAAAAGGAATACACGGGGTGTAAACTAAACCCCTATAAAAAAATATTATTGTTACCGAGAATTTAGAAAAACCAAAATCGAGATAACATTTTTTACCAGGGAAGATTATGGACCAATCAGAAAATACAAATTTGGCCGTTTTTGATATCTCGCTTATTTTCTAATATACGGGGTTTCATTGAAATTAGGACATTTTTTTGAAAAATGTATCTCATACTGTTTAAAAACAAAGTAAGTAGTAATGGATTTTTTTCTTATTTTCAAGTAAGCTGGCATGCCTCTTGCAACTGTCTTAGTAGCTAGAATTGTCATTTCTTATACATGGTGCCTGGGAAAACATTTAATAAGCATGTGTCACAAAAAGTATATACATTTAAATAAGATGTTTGCAAATTCTGCCATTCTGAACTCTCATCAAAAGCCCTTTGAACCCCCTCGAAATTTCGTTTTGCAAAAATCTTTCCATTTTTCGATGTTGAATTTTGCAATAAGAATCGTATTTATTGCAATAGACATTTTTTTCTTTCGGTATTCGCACGAACTCTTCGTTCGCCATTCTGAACTCTTACCAAAAGCCCTTTGAACTCCTTGCAAATAATTTTTACAAAAATCTCGATTTTTTCAATCATGAAATTTGCAATAAAAATCGCATTTATTGCGATATAAATTTTTGTACTCACAATCGGTTAGTAATTTATGGATTTCTAACCTTTGAAGTAATCGGGAAGCGACTTATTACTTACTTTACTTTCCCAGCTAGCCGGGAAAGTACTTTCCCGGCTAGCATCTGTCACTTTTCTTACCTGGAAATGTCAATGTCATTTTTGATTAAAAAATGGTTTAGAAAGAATAGAATCCACTCAACATTTATTTAATTCAGAAACAACAATAACAAAAAGAAAACTATTTGGAATTATAAATATTAATAGTTACATTGGAATTATGATTACTATTAACGGTTAAAGTAAGACCGTGTTGCTCAAAATTATGAGTTTCAGAAATAGATGAAGACGCCGACGTTTCTGGATTTTCTACATGAGACAACATATTAGCAATTTTTATTTGTCCATGTAATGAATTCTCCACATATCCCTCTGCTACGGTGTTGGATTTCCAACCCCCCAACTTTTTCAACTGTAGGATGTCTCCACCTGTATTTGCTAATAATGTTGCTGAAGTACGTCTAAAACAATGTCCTGTAAACCTGTTAACATTTTCCAGCTTTAAATAAGTTGCTATTTTTTTGGGAAAACTTCCTATAGCATTATGCCCAAAAGGCTGTCGTGCAATTTTACCAAATCTTA
>CAXKVY010014846.1:0-20000 GCA_964058915.1 Tetropium fuscum | reverse complement strand
CAAGTCAAGCAGAAGTGTAGTGCTACAAAACAGAAACGAACGAGTAGGGACTGGAGCAGAAGTACTAACCTCTAAAGCAGTTATTGAAAGATTAGAGAAGAAAAAAAGTGAAATGAAACCAAAAAAGGACAAAATCATAAAATCCAAGAAATTACCCGCTAAGAATAAGAAAAACCCAAAACTGGATGATTCGTCAAGTGGCGAAAATACCGCACTCTGAATCATTTCATGATTCAGAGAGCGACTATGAAAACATGGAAGAATTTACAAAACGTTATGAAGGAGTTTTAGATGAAGATGAAGACGAAGAAATGGAGCCAGAAGAGAAGTTGAAAGCAGGAAAATGGGCATTAGTAGAATTTGCCACAAAGAACGTAACGAAGAAATACTTCATTGAGCAAATATTAAAAGTAGAGAAAGATGAACTGAAAATTAAATTCTTGCGTAAAAAGGAAGGAGACAACAACAATGCCACCTTCATTTGGTCTCTTCAAGAAGACGAAAGCATTGTCTCAGAATATGACATTGTCATGGTGTTACCCGAACCCAACCTTGGCAGAAGAGGAGAAATTATTTTTAATATTTCATTTGACACTTCGTCGCCTTGGAGGTGAATGGTCCTAAGCCGCATATTTCTGTCTTGAGTAAAACGTGGTTACAGATTTTCGGTTAAGCATGAAATGCAGAAAAAGCAATTTTAAATGCTATTATAATTAAATTGGTCAATATGCCTAAAATATGATAATTATACTATGCAACCCAAATTTACTGTTTTGTTATTTTCACGTAATTTGTTGGTTAGAACTTTTCACAATTCCTTTGAATTATTAAAATTCTCTAAAACTACATAATACTATTCGAAAACTACATAATAGTTCTAACCGTATAAAATAATTTAAGTTAATGAAATTGTGTTCCATTTTTTGTAATTAGTCTGATTTTAATCAAACCCATATTAAACAACCGTACCTGCTATATTCGAACATCGACGGAAAGGTGACCGCAACAAAATTGCAGAGTGATTGAACCGAAATCGGTCTCAGTAAGTCATTCTTTAAAGAACATTTTACTTGTATCCTCCTTAATAGAGCTTACCTTTAAGGGATAGAGTTACAAGAATCTTCTCCATGTCCATTTCAATTTCCTTGTCATCTCTTACTTCTTGTTTTCTTGACAGATGTGATTCATATCATCTTCTAGGAGCTGCTTATCAGTCTCACACTTATTATAAAATTGGGAGCAAAAATCAGACTGGCCTTTTTTCGGGCGATGAAACCCAATGTTGAATTGGTTAGTAAAGATTTTTTTTGTAAAACTGACCTATTCGGATGCCACAAGTTCTCCGCAGTAATCTTTATGGTCTAGATACAATATATTTCCTGATAAGCCTGAAGGTAGATACTGTCTTTTTTGTGCTCCGACAGTAGTGTGAGGAGACAAGAGGTAGGGACTTAATATGTGCTTTTATAATGTTGTTTGGTGTTGTTTCTTCTGTTTGGTGTTGTTCCTGGTTGTTTCTTTAGCCTTCTTTTGGGGTGGAGTGTTTTTGCCCGTTTTGTCAGATTCTATAATTCCGACAGACATCTTACTATTCGACGTTCTTACTTTTTTTCTAGAAATACGCAAAGCTTTAAGAAAAAATCTTGGCACACTTGATGTGACACGTGATTGTAGATAAACGAATACACATTCGTAAATTTTCTGTAACTGTCAGTGGAAGCATCGGCTCGTTCCTTCGGAATCCGATTAACGTGCTTTGCGGTATAGTTCCATCTAAGTTCTTCAGTTTTAATATTACAAAATTCCTTAAAAATAGCTTCACGAGACTGCTCTGTAAAATGAGTGTTACAATTGTAGTGGCAACGGCAAGACACTTGTCTTCACACTTGTTGATTGTCTTAGCCTCTTTCAGTTTCTATTTTGTGTTTTATACTCTTTTCCTTCTATTCTCAATGACCTTCAAATATTGCGTTTCCATTTGACCGGGTTTCCCTTTCGCTTCCTACTCAGTTTCTTAATTTTGGATCCATTTTCTATTTCATCTTGCTCGTTGCGAGATTTTGCTCGTTAGTGGAATGATGATGGTCTTGTCTGGAATGATAAATTAAGGGTTTCGAAAAGGATTTTTAACGTTATTTTATGTGGATTAGGCCTGTTCACAACTAACGAGAATTTTTGAGGACTGGGTTTGTTATTTTTAGTGAATAGTCCTAAGCCTCTAGGAACTATCACTGATATATTATTGATATAACTATTATATGATATTATATGATATATATATAACTATTATATGAATATTGAACTATCACTGATATATATATATATATATATATATATATATATATATATATATATATATATATATATATATATATATATATATATATATATATATATATATATATATATATATATATATATATATATATATATATATATATATATATATATATATATATATATATATATATATATATATATATATATATATATATATATATATATATATATATATATATATATATATATATATATATATATATATATATATATATATTTTATATATATATATATATGTATATATATATATATATATATATATATATATATATATATATATATATATATATATATATATATATATTATATATATATATATATATATATATATATATATATATATATATATATATATATATATATATATATATATATATATATATATATATATATATATATATATATATATATCAGTGATAGTTCAATATTCATATAATAGTTATATATATATCATATAATATCATATAATAGTTATATCAATAATATATCAGTGATAGTTCCTAGAGGCTTAGGACTATTCACTAAAAATAACAAACCCAGTCCTCAAAAATTCTCGTTAGTTGTGAACAGGCCTAATCCACATAAAATAACGTTAAAAATCCTTTTCGAAACCCTTAATTTATCATTCCAGACAAGACCATCATCATTCCACTAACGAGCAAAATCTCGCAACGAGCAAGATGAAATAGAAAATGGATCCAAAATTAAGAAACTGAGTAGGAAGCGAAAGGGAAACCCGGTCAAATGGAAACGCAATATTTGAAGGTCATTGAGAATAGAAGGAAAAGAGTATAAAACACAAAATAGAAACTGAAAGAGGCTAAGACAATCAACAAGTGTGAAGACAAGTGTCTTGCCGTTGCCACTACAATTGTAACACTCATTTTACAGAGCAGTCTCGTGAAGCTATTTTTAAGGAATTTTGTAATATTAAAACTGAAGAACTTAGATGGAACTATACCGCAAAGCACGTTAATCGGATTCCGAAGGAACGAGCCGATGCTTCCACTGAGAGTTACAGAAAATTTACGAATGTGTATTCGTTTATCTACAATCACGTGTCACATCAAGTGTGCCAAGATTTTTTCTTAAAGCTTTGCGTATTTCTAGAAAAAAAGTAAGAACGTCGAATAGTAAGATGTCTGTCGGAATTATAGAATCTGACAAAACGGGCAAAAACACTCCACCCCAAAAGAAGGCTAAAGAAACAACCAGGAACAACACCAAACAGAAGAAACAACACCAAACAACATTATAAAAGCACATATTAAGTCCCTACCTCTTGTCTCCTCACACTACTGTCGGAGCACAAAAAAGACAGTATCTACCTTCAGGCTTATCAGGAAATATATTGTATCTAGACCATAAAGATTACTGCGGAGAACTTGTGGCATCCGAATAGGTCAGTTTTACAAAAAAAATCTTTACTAACCAATTCAACATTGGGTTTCATCGCCCGAAAAAAGGCCAGTCTGATTTTTGCTCCCAATTTTATAATAAGTGTGAGACTGATAAGCAGCTCCTAGAAGATGATATGAATCACATCTGTCAAGAAAACAAGAAGTAAGAGATGACAAGGAAATTGAAATGGACATGGAGAAGATTCTTGTAACTCTATCCCTTAAAGGTAAGCTCTATTAAGGAGGATACAAGTAAAATGTTCTTTAAAGAATGACTTACTGAGACCGATTTCGGTTCAATCACTCTGCAATTTTGTTGCGGTCACCTTTCCGTCGATGTTCGAATATAGCAGGTACGGTTGTTTAATATGGGTTTGATTAAAATCAGACTAATTACAAAAAATGGAACACAATTTCATTAACTTAAATTATTTTATACGGTTAGAACTATTATGTAGTTTTCGAATAGTATTATGTAGTTTTAGAGAATTTTAATAATTCAACGGAATTGTGAAAAGTTCTAACCAACAAATTACGTGAAAATAACAAAACAGTAAATTTGGGTTGCATAGTATAATTATCATATTTTAGGCATATTGACCAATTTAATTATAATAGCATTTAAAATTGCTTTTTCTGCATTTCATGCTTAACCGAAAATCTGTAACCACGTTTTACTCAAGACAGAAATATGCGGCTTAGGACCATTCACCTCCAAGGCGACGAAGTGTCAAATGAAATATTAAAAATAATTTCTCCTCTTCTGCCAAGGTTGGGTTCGGGTAACACCATGACAATGTCATATTCTGAGACAATGCTTTCGTCTTCTTGAAGAGACCAAATGAAGGTGGCATTGTTGTTGTCTCCTTCCTTTTTACGCAAGAATTTAATTTTCAGTTCATCTTTCTCTACTTTTAATATTTGCTCAATGAAGTATTTCTTCGTTACGTTCTTTGTGGCAAATTCTACTAATGCCCATTTTCCTGCTTTCAACTTCTCTTCTGGCTCCATTTCTTCGTCTTCATCTTCATCTAAAACTCCTTCATAACGTTTTGTAAATTCTTCCATGTTTTCATAGTCGCTCTCTGAATCATGAAATGATTCAGAGTGCGGTATTTTCGCCACTTGACGAATCATCCAGTTTTGGGTTTTTCTTATTCTTAGCGGGTAATTTCTTGGATTTTATGATTTTGTCCTTTTTTGGTTTCATTTCACTTTTT
This sequence comes from Tetropium fuscum, assembly GCA_964058915.1. NCBI lineage: Eukaryota > Metazoa > Arthropoda > Insecta > Coleoptera > Cerambycidae > Tetropium > Tetropium fuscum. The sequence continues at coordinate 15,040 of CAXKVY010014846.1, read as the reverse complement.
TTCTTCTCTAATCTTTCAATAACTGCTTTAGAGGTTAGTACTTCTGCTCCAGTCCCTACTCGTTCGTTTCTGTTTTGTAGCACTACACTTCTGCTTGACTTGTCGCAAAAGAAGGTCCTTGAAGCTTTTGCTGCTACATGATGGTGTAGGGTGAACATTTTCAACTGAAACAGGATTTCTATTTGGAGTAACATCCCGAGTGATTTCACCTGACGTACTGCTCTCGGCCTCTTCTCCTGTTTCGTAGGAAGTTGATGGTCTTTCAGTTTCTGCGACTTTATTATGTTGCTGTTCAACCGGTTCGACTACCTCTCTATTTTGGCGTTGTACATGAGCCTGCCAGCGCCTATAAGCTGTAGGATCATATTGTTCTGGCTTAATAACTGTTCTATCAAACGGGGCAATTCCCCCTTTCTTAAATCCGCTTATTATATTTTCCTCTGGTGCTCGAGTCCATATCTCGCTGGCAAAAATGGAAAAGGTCCTCTTACTAACCTTCTGTCCTACGTGTTTCCTCTGCCAGGAAACAAATTTCGCCTCCCAATTATCTTTCATTGATTTGAAGATGCTCAAATCTAAGGGCTGGAGCAGGAGGCTTGTGTGAGCGGGAAGCTTCAGAACAATTATTTGGTTTTCCACTGCAAGCCTAAGAGTCCGGGTATCGATATGCGTTGGAGGGACATTGGAGGGGCTCAATGTGGATATTTTTCAAAAAATGGTCCGGGGCAAGTGAGACACACGCTATGTCTCACTTGCCCCAGACGATAATAATTTGGAGTAAGAGGGACCTAGCGTCTCGAACCGTAACCACTTATAATGCAGTAATTTCGTTACGTTAGATGAAAAGTGAATGTTTTTTAACCCAAAGAACCCTTAACATCTCAATTTGGGTGGGCGCCCAGTTAAATATGCACTCTTTTGTCAAATTTTACCAACTTTCGCGTGGAGATAAAATGTCATAGTATTCATTTTTTCTCAGTGCCACCCTTTAGTTAAAAAATGATGATTTTTGGTCTAGGGTGCAAGAAGACATTCTATCAAGGCCTACCATTCAACGTTTACCCTAAAATCAAGTTAGATTTTTTTTAAATTATCATGGGACTCGCTTACCCCGCATTCTCACTTACCCCAACTGACCTTATAATTTTTCCCGAAGATGGACCGAAATTCCGCCAACTTGCCTATACTATATTTCTTACCAATAATAATAGACGGAAGTTCATAGTAACGATCACATAGCTAGACACTACCATGTCTGTTCGAAAAGCCATTATTAATAACAGGAGAGCTTTTCTGTTACTTCTGTCCCAGTACACCCACGGACATTGACATGTGGCGTTGAAAAGTTCCACGGACTGAAAATATATCTTAAAATTATAACTAGAAATATAATAAGAAAGAAAGTATATAGTCTATACTCTGTAGCGAACGTGCGCGTAACTTACATACAACCTTTGATTATATAATATACCCTAGATCATTCATCAGCATTACAGTACGTTTATTATGCTTGCCTTCGAATAGGTGGCACTGCCAGCTCTGATCTACATTATTTCGATGCTCCCGCGGTTCCTTAGAGTACAATCACCCCCGATAACATCAGCGCTGTTGTCAAACTATGATGCAGAAAACATACCTACATGGCACGCGCTTATTAGATTTATTATATTCCGCCGGCTCAACATCAGCCATGGGGCCACTATTTATTATAAGGGCGGCGCGGCGTATTGAATTGTTTAGGATCGATATAAATGATAACAAATATGAACAAATAACTAGATAAACCAGTTATTTTTTATGTTTAATATGCTCCAATTCGGAAACGAAACAAGAAATTGTAACCAGTTAGGAAATGAATGATTTTGTGTAAAGAGTGAAAATTTGCTCTATGAAACATGTGTCTCATACATGATTTTTTCTAGTTTTGAAATAGAGCTGAGAATAAATAAATAGAAAGAAGCGAAAAAAATATTAACTTTCTAAATTTGTGTATTGCCTACATCAATATCTATCACAAGTTGTTCGACCTAGCGATATACCTATATTCAACGATATACCTAGCAACAAATTGTTGGTATTGTTATTGTTATTACGTAACTAGTTACACAAAGTAAAAAATTATAGGTACTTACTTACGTACTAAATGAAGTCTGTTTTGTCGATCATCTGCTGCGATTACGAAATATGACACTTTATTTGTCAAAATTAGACAAACTTTTTATCCTTTTATATTTTTAAGTGTGTGACTGAAACATTGTAGTATTCCCAGGGGAAATTTAGAACAAGCGATATACTTTTTTATTATTCGAAATAGTGTAACGTGCCTTTTTGCGTAAAAGATAATAACAAAATAAAAAAAAATTGACTATACTAACCTACAACTACAATTGGCAAAAAAAAAGGGTACGGCCGACTCAGTGGAGACGGGGGGGTTCGTAATAGTTTACGTGAACTATATTATAGTGGATGGTAATAGGGCGCCAGGCAAATTTTATGTCCCAGTCCGTAACACCTCTTTACTGTTGAATTTTTAATTCCTCAAAGTTAGCCAAACCCAGGATATTCTAATAAAAGGCCAATTGAACTATAACCATTTAATGTTTACATATATAGATAAACAAACCCTACTAATGATGGTATTTTGTATATGACAAAAAAATTGTATATATAAAGGGTCCGCCAATAAGCGCGCTCGATCTTTAAAATGAAATAAAGCAAGTTGTGTGAGAGGTATAAATGAAATTTATTTTTTGTTTGAAAGAGTATTCGAAGGCATTATGTATGGAAAATAATATCGGTCAAATGTCCACCTCGGCTTCGCTGGGTGGCGCGCATACGAGAAGTCCAATTTTCAATGACTCTGGCGCACAAATCGGGCTGTATTTCATCGATGGCGTGGCGTATGTTGACTTTGAGGGCATCAGTGTTTTGTGGTTGGTTTGCGTAGACCTGTGATTTAAGAAAACCCCACAAGAAATAGTCTAGTGGGGTTAAATCGCACGATCTCGGTGGCCAGTTGATGTCGCCTCCGCGCGAGATAACCATTCCTCCGAAGCGCTCGTGCAGAAGATCCATTGTGGCTCGTAGCGCCTTCCTGCTGAAACCACATATCCTCGACATCCATATTGTCGATTTCATGCCAGAAAAAGTTCGTTATCATGGATCTGTATCGTTCGCCGTTTACCGTGATGGACACACCATCGTCGTTCTCGAAGAAATACGGCCCGATGATGCCTCCGGCCCAAAATCCACACCAAACAGTTACCTTTGCTGGGTGCATTGCGACCTGGTGGACCTCCTGTGGATTGTTCTCGGCCCAATAACGGCAATTCTGCTTGTTGACATTCCCATTTAACCAAAAATGTGCCTCATCGCTGAAGATGATTTTGCGACCAAAATCGGGGTCGACTTCCAACTGCTCTAAAGCCCAATCAGCGAAGATACGGCGCTGTCTATGGTCGTTTATTTTGAGCTCTTGTGTCAGCTGGATCTTGTACGGATGCATGCCCAAATCCAGATGCAAGATTCGGCGAAGTGATGTTTCCGAAAGGCGGAGTTCCTGTGCGCGACGTGAAATTGACTGTCGCGGATTTTCACGCACACTATCGCGCACAGCGGCGACATTCTGGGCAGATCGGACGTTTCGACGACGCGTCGGTGTTGGCTGATTGTTCACCGAACCGGTTGCCTCGAATTTGTTAATCAAACGACGGATAGTCGACTCAGCAGGACGATCAATTGCACCGTAAAATTGGTTGAGCGCGCGGAACGTTGCTCGAACCGATGAATGATTTTCGTAATAAGTTTTAACGATTTGCACATGTTGCTCGCGGCTGAATTGGTTCATGGTGATTTGTGAAGATACACTGAATAATAACAACTACGTTTTCCAACTCTACCACAAACAACATGGCCGCCATGAGCTGTCAAAGATCAAGCGTCCCTATTGGCGGACCCTATATATACGATCCTAAATGATAAAGTTGGGAAAGCACCAACAAGATTTCACTTTTAAATAACTATATGCACTAAATAGACACTAGTCGGAAATTAAGCACAACCGCGGATTGACGTGCACGAAAATTGCAACCAGATATAAGATTTATATAACAATATGTTAGGGACGATGCGTCGCTCGAGCTCAAGCGCAGCGCAGGGTAAGAACCATGAAATAACCAAAGGGTACTGGAAGCGATGTTAGGCCTTAATTTCCGCCTATATAAAGAACTAAGTCATAATATATGTAACCACATATATATACATACACATATAATAGCGCAAAACCGCATAAAGCGCAACCTTGTTTAACAAAAAAATATTTAACTACATATATGATATTACCATCAAATAATAAAAAAATTATATACGCATATAAAAATTATATTTAAGGTTGGGACTTGCGTGCGTTTCCTCCCACGGAGATAGGATGATGGACGACCTCGGACCTTATAAGAGGTATGGACCGCGTCACACAAGAAGGGACAGCTTCAATAAAAACAAAAGCAGCTTCGCACGAGAAAGGGGCCGCCTCGGGTAAAAACCCTAAAAATTTAAAATAAGTTTACTCTATTTTTATGACGTCACGCAGTTTTCGGAAGGAAAGGAATACTAAGACAACGTGGCAACGCCGACAACAATTTCCCTAATTAATTAATATTATCACCACACTAAACCAATCCTAACACGATAAGAAAAAAATAAAACTATCACTTACCCTAATATAGGGGTTCTTACTCGTCAGAGGATGATTGTTATGGCCGAAATTGACAGAATTTATGTTGTATTTAAACGTGGTATGGCGTCAGACTGGACTATAACCGGTTTCCACCGATCAGGCTTTGGGTTTTTCACTTAATAAGTTTTCCCCGCTAACGGAAACCATAAATTCCCATCGCCTGAGTATTGAGAATCGGAAATATATCCCTAATTAGTATTAGGATGACTTTTTGACTATCACACTTCTTTTCCGAATTTCTTCCAGCTCTATACCTTACTATACACGATCACGATCGCACCAATCTAACCAAATTTAGCAGGAACACCGCCACAGCAAAAACTCTCATTCCGCGCAAAAAGTGTCTTGTGGCATTTATCCACGATAATATTTTAACTATCTAGTAGTCATTACCAGGTACACAAAAAAAGAAACCGTCTGAAAATAACCGTTACAATAGATACAAAATTAAGTATCTAGGTATATCGCGATCAAATAAATTAATAAATGTAAAAATTGGAGTAATAGTTTTTATTTGAAGTTTGCTATATTGAAGTTGAAAAGTTAAATATTGAAGACAAAGCGGACCCCCGGTGTGATAACACTAATTCTCTTACATTAATATGATGTTGACGAAAGTACGGTATCAGTGCCTGTTTCAGAGGCGCCATCTAAACGAAACTTTCTCAAGTTTCTACCGCTATTAAGCGTTTGCTCCCAGTTTGGCTCACGTTCGCTCCCAAAACAGGGTAACAAACTAATACATTGGACGGCCAATCTAGGGGTATATATAATAGAGATACAACTAACCGCCAGTGTACGCACTGGCGGTTGAAGTTTAACCTAACGGCATGAGATATTTTGTATAGGTATTATTGCCGTAGCGCTATGCAGTAATAATAAATCATATCCAACACTCAACAGTGCTCATAAATTTAATAATTATTGGTGAAAAATAATATTATAAAATGTGGTTTTAAAGGGATATTTAGTGACGATTTGTCTGAAACCAGCATGAAGGAGGGTAAAAGTCTACGAGGGAGCATATTTTCAATTAGCAGGAAATGAAAAATTCGTGCGAAAAGAATGATATAGTATTAGTAACTATAGTATTCTATATCAATATATTATATTAGGATAGAATAATATAGTATTAGTAAAACACTGCAATTTTACATTTTGTATAAAAATTTATTAGAGGTTTCTTATAGTCAAAAGGCGGGGATTTTGTACAAAAAATTTCGCCCAGCCTGCGTGAACGTGACGGCGAATTGGTAGGTCCCAGCAGCTGCTGGTACTCTATGAGACATCGTTTCAACCTGTTGTTCTTTAGCCGAGCGACAAACATAATTCTTGTTTACGCCTGACGATGTTTTAGCAGGCCTCGCCTAGTTGAGAGTTCGAAGTGTGCGAATGTGTTTGTGCTGTAGCAGATGGTCTGATCATAAACTACCTGAGAAGAAAGAGTACCCTAAGAAGGACAAGGTGCCCTCCATCATTCTCAGGAACAAAGACCTGTGGACAGCGATGAGCGGCAAGCATAGCCACAGCGAACTTCGCCAAAGCGAAGCTTACAGCGGAAGGCATCCGCATAGAGCCCACGACTCCAGACGACCGCAAGATAGCACGGATCTTCAGGGAACAGAAAGTGGAATTTCACACTTTCGCTAGAATTCCACTACTCGCTACGAGTAGTTGCGTCGACATCGCAGAAGATCTATGAAAACAGGGCTTCCAGACATCTTCTGTGCAGAGGATGATAAGCCGTAGGACCAGCGAGAAGCTCCCACTGGTACTAGGATAGCTACCAACCAATGAAGTGGCGAACCTGGAGGTGCTCCGATGCTGCCAACTCGTCGTCAGGGTGGAAAGGCAGCGAGCACCTAGAGAGGTCGGGCAATGCTACCGCTGTCAAAAGTACGGGCGCTCCCAAAGGAACTGCACGTCCAAGCCCAAGTGCGTGAAATGCGGAGAAGATCATCGCACTTCTGAATGCAAGAAGACACGAGAGCTGCTAGCGAAGTGCGCCAACTGTGGAGGAAGCCACCTCGCCATCTGTGGAGGAAGCCACCTCACCAACTACAGAGGATGCCCCAAAGCTACTCCTGTACTTACCGGTTTTTCATTTGCAGATGACACAAAAAATCAGGCCCCACCCAAATTCCACGAGAGCCCCGAGACGCAGTAACCTATCAACTTGGAGTTGATACAGGCCCTAAACCTACTCTTCACTACCCTTCCAACCCTGAGTGGCCAATAGTGTTAAGCCTGATGCCCTGCAGATCGCCTCTTGGAACGTCAACGGTTTTAGAGCCTGAAAAGTAGAGCTAGAAGAACTTCTAGAAGGCCAAGCTAGAAGAAGCTAGAAAACCAAAATACAGGTGATCGCCTTGCAGGACACTAGACTGGAGCCTGATCTCAGGTTCAGGCGTAGCCCTGCCAGTGAAATCCAGCCTGGTCATAAACACCAGGAGCAAAGGAAATATCAGCATCACATAAGCCTACCTTCATTCGCGAAGTCAACTGCTCAGCGAGGATCTAGAAGCCTTACCGGCGGCCCGGGTAATTAAGGAATGGTCATCGAGGGCCTGAACGCAAAAACAACGGACTTCTACAACGGATTACTACAAGGCACACACCAACCAGAGAGGACGCCAGCCATGAAGATACCTGGAGCACCGCAACATCCTGGCGCTGGGACCTCCGGAACCCACTGGAGTGCCGGCACTTATGCGCAATGTACCTATGCAGTTCAACCTCGAGCATCTCAGGGAGGGATCCTCGGACCACGACCTTATCCTATCTGGATATCTAAGAATATTTGATTATTAAGGTAATATCTCTTAATCTTTTAGACATTGTAGATAATAGACCTTGAAATATTTTAGGTTGCACTAATAATGGGGGTGTCTGATGCCTGTCGTTGCTGTGTTGCCTGTCGTTGCTGTCTGATGCCTGTGCAGCGTATCACGAAAATTCACAATTAAGGAAGAAGGATTCTCTATCAATACTGTGGAGACAGATTCATTTTACGATACATTAATCAAAAATGTACTTCACAACCTGTTGGAAACAACACACTGAAAATTCCTTCAAGAGTTGCTTCATTTTTGAATCTGGCAAACGCAGAAACTTATAGCGGCCATTGCCTGAGGCGAAGTTCAACAACTTTACTGGCTAATAAAGGTGCTGACCTTACAACAATTAAACGACATGGTGGGTGGAGAAGTTCCGCTATAGCAGAAAGTTACATCGAGGATTCTATATCCAATAAGTTTGATATCGCAATGAAAATCCAAGGTACTCCTGGTACTAGTCGTTCCTTACATGACGAGACATGTAAGGAACAAAACTTTCGACAAACAGTATGCGTTCTGAAACCGATGACAACTACAAGCTTGTTATTAATGGAAACGGAGTGAAATATGATAAAACAAAGAAGGAAATGTCTATCAATATAAATGTTACTGTTAATATTGTTACTGTTAATAATAAAAAATAAATAAAATGTAATTAATTTAAAATTGTATTTTTCACTAGTGGGATAAAGTAATTTCAATATGCCACTACTGCTACTGGATAAGGCTGGAACCTTTGATGAAACTGTAACACTCGGAGTAGTTTCCACAAACACCAAAACACTTTCACTTCGCTCGACGCGCGTTTCGCCAACCAAGTTGGCATCATCCGGAGACGATTAAAACTAATCTTAAACTACAAAATCTACCGTATTTATACTATTTATTTTCATGGTGACGTCACTAATGATATCATCGTGAAATTTACGCGTGACTAATCACGCTTCAATGATCGGTTGCTAAGCAACGCGTAAAGCGGGCTACGGTATGATATCACCGTGAAATTTAAGCGTGACTAATCACGCTTCAATCATCGATTGTTAAGTAACGCGTAAAGCGGGCTATACGGTATAGGTCCCTTGTCGCTATTCATACTGCTATTGCATTTTACAATTTCTATGCTCTCAAATGCATCCAACTGTCTATTATTGGTCACATTTCTAACTAATCTTAAATTACTAATATCTATTCTATGATTGTTGTCAAAACATGTTGTGCAACACTAGACTTATCTGTTCTTCCATATTCTAGATGGCCATATGCTCTTTAAATCTGGTGTTAATTGATCGTCTCGTTTGTCCAACATATTTTCGATCACAATCATTACAACTAATTTCGTAAATCCCAGACCTTTCATTTGGAACAATTTTATCCTCTGGATTGTCTAAAAGTTGTTGTAATTTGTTGCTCGACGAATGAATCGCTGTTACACCCACGTTTTTGAAAACCTTACTCAAACCACGAGTAAACCGGGGTTCGTACGGGATGGATATATATTTTGAAGCCTCTATATCCTTTTGAAAGGTCGTAGAATTACGAAGTGTGTCCTTAAATTTACGCTTCCTAATTAGTTTTTCAACTATATCTCTAGGATAACCATTACTCACAGCTATATCTTTAATTAATGCTTTGTCTTTTTCAAACCTCTCATTACTGAGAGGGAAACTTAGTAAACGATGGACAAGAAAATTAAAACTTGCTATTTTATGTTGATAGCAGTGGTGAGAGTCATTAGGGATATATCTGATTACTGGTATCTATTGTATATATCAAATTCTAACCTATTGTCACTATTTTTAATTACTAATACATCTAAAAATGGAAGTTTTCCATTATTTCCTAGTTCATATGTAAACTTTACAGAAGTGAAACGACTATTTAATTTGGAAATTAAGTTTTCTACATCCGCAATCTAAGTGTCAAACACGGCAAAAATGTCATCCACATACCTATGCCAAATCCTAGGAAAATACTCGAATTCTTCTTTTGCTTCAGTTTCAAATCTACTCATGAAGACATTAGCAATGAAAGGCGATAAAGAGTTACCCATTGCGGTTCCTTCATGTTGTTCATAAAACTTATCATTGAAACGGAAGCAACTTTGTTTCATACAAAGTTTTGTTTATCCTTCTATTACTTCTTTTCTATAGTTGTTTAATTCAAGTAAATCCTCAAGATAGTCCAAGGTCTGTGGAATTGGTACACTAGGAAATAATGAACAAACATCAAAGGAAATCAAAATTTCACCCTCTTGCAGTTGAATATTCTTGACCTTATCTATGAAATCATTCGAATTTTTAACTGAAAAACTAGGCTGTGCAATGGTCAAACTTTCAAATTCCTTAGTCAACCATTTTGATAAGTGGTAAGTCGGAGATCCAATAGACGATACTATTGGACGCACCGACTTCCCTGGCTTATGAATTTTTGGTAGACAATACAATCTAGGTACAGTAGGGTTAGATACACGTAACCTATTCTTAACAGGTGGAGTAATAAGGTTGTTACATGATTTGAGGACATTTTTTATTTCACTGGTCATTCTTGGTAAAGGGTTTCTAGTAAGTTCTTTATAAGGACCATTACTAATTAGGTTGTTTACCCGTTCATAATAGTCCTCTTTATCTAAAATAACAACCTTATTACCTTTATCTGCTTTTAAATAAAAACAATCATTTTCGCCCAATCTTTTGATAGTCTTTCTAGGATTCTTTGAGCATGACTTTCTATTGTTTACGTTATTCATTATATTTTTAGAAATTTGGTTCCTGCAAGCCACTCTGACGAGACCCTTGGATGAATCAGGCAGATATTGAATTGAACTTTCAATCCCTGCCACGACATCATCCAAAAATCTTATCAGAAGGGGCTACAGCAAAGTTTAAATCCTTATTTAGTTAAGTTCTTCTTTATCAAAAGAGTGTGACGAGTGATTTTCCACAATGTTAACGACCTTCCGAGGAACCTTTTTTGGTACATTAGTAGTCAATTTTTTAAATTTTTTATTTTGTGAAGACATTTTTTTGATAAATTTCGACTGATAAAAACATGTTCCTCTGAAATTCGCACCATTGTTCATAATCTAAATTATTTAACTTAAAAGTAAGCTTCTTGTAAAGATCATATGCTTGTATTTCAAGCATACTCCGTTTACTGTACATATAATTGATTTCTAAATCCAGCCATTTTTGTTTTGCAAATAAAGCAACATTATTTGAAATATTCGAACAATTTGGAATTTTAACTTGAATGAAACTCGGAAAAACAGAATGTCGTTTACAGGATTTTAGAAACCAAATATCAGAACCTATTAACCTAATTTTAGTACTATACTTGCGATAGAGATTAAGTTCCGTTGACCGTGAAGTCATCTTACTACTGGATAGGGCTGGAACCTTTGATGTAACTGTAACACTCTGAGTAGTTTCCACAAACACCAAAACACTTTCACTTCGCTAGACGCGCGTTTCGCCAACCAAGTCAAACTAATCTTAATCTACAAAATCTACCATATTTATACTATTTTCATGGTGACGTCACTAATGATATCACCGTGAAATTTACGCGTGACTAATCACGCTTCAATCATCGGCTAAGCAACGCGTAAAGCGGGCTATACGGTATAGGTCCCTTGTCGCTATTCATACTACTATTACATTTTACAATTTCTATGCTCTCAAATGCATCCACCTGTCTATTATTGGTCACATTTCTAACTAATCTTTAATTCGTTAAGTTAAAGTTTTAATCATCTCCGGATGATGCCAACTTGGTTGGCGAAACGCGCGTCGAGCGAAGTGAAAGTGTTTTGGTGTTTGTGGAAACTACTCCGAGTATTCCACTAGTGGATAAAGTGGTACTTCATATGCTTCATAAGTATACATAAAATTTCAATTATAATGTCATTGTGGATAAAAAATATAATACACTCTTACTGCATCCTGAAGAAGTTGCCCAGATACAGTAAGGCCTATAGCTACCAGCGAAAATGCCACCAGAATTACCATCATTCTGAAGTTACTTGTGGGGCTAATTTTCTGCAAAATGAGTCCAATATAATTACACAGTCATTAGCACAGTAAGAATTCCTGACGATAGTGACTCAATTCCTGACGATAGTGACTACATTACACCCAAGTTAGTGGCATACTAAGGATCTGATAGTAGTTCTGATGAAATGCCAACAAAATCAAAGAAACGACGAAAAAGATTTCAGGTGGAAAAGACATCGTGGTTTACAGAGAAAAATAAAAACAGGAGAGAAAAGGAAAGCGATACTTTGGTAGAACTAAAATTAACGGGAAATGGTCTTATGACATAGAAAGAAAACCAAGAGCGCTCAAAGAGAGGTGCCATTGTAGAGCTAAAAATGGAGTTTTAAAATGTAGTCAAATAACAGAACAGCAAAGAGAAGTCATATTTAAATACTTTTGGGATTTAAGCTGGGGAGAAAAAAAGGTTTTCGTGGATAATACTGTAAAAAGTTATTTCATTAAACGGGCGAGAGATAGAAAAGTACCAGAACAATCAAGAAGGAGTCTTTGAAAACAGGTGATCAGGAAATAAGAGTTTGTAAAACAATGTACTTAAATACAGTCGGATTGGGTCGTTGGAGTATCTAAAATTGGAAAGACGCGTTCACTGCTTTGCTGGATTTTCAGCCCTACTTCCTGCACTACTTTATAGATTTCGTCTTTGTGAACTATCCAACCTCTATTTCCATTGTTGGTATTTTGTTGTTTTTTTATCCCCTTTCCTCATTTCGAAGACAATGTGTTGGTGGCAGCTCAGTGTTTCTTCTTCTAACACCTTCCAGTTAGCTACATGCTTACTAATATTCTTCGTACAGAATGTTAAATCTATGTAGGATTTACTTTCTCCCCTTACGAAAGTAGGTGTCCCTCCATGGTTCAGAATTACGAGGTTTTCTTCAGCTAACCATTCCGATAATATCTGTCCTCTGCGGATAATTAAAAATAGTAATAATAGTATAAATAAGTACTTACATAACACTCGATGTAGTTTCCACAAACAACAAAACACTTTTACTTTGTTCGACGCGCGTTTCGCCAACCAAGTTGTACCGAATATATTCCGAGGGACCGCCACTGTCCGCGAGACGGGGTTAGAACCGAGGGAGTTAGGCGAGTCCGGGTGTGCAGGCAGTCCGAGTGCCATAACGGACGAAGGTGCATCGTAAAGACGCGGTGGTAGATTTAGATTCGCTTTTTAATTATAGTTTCCTAATGTGCAAATCTAGGCCTTTGAGCCCATGTATTTAAGTTTAGTTTATTCCCCTGGTACCAGGTATTTATAATTATTTCTTATTATTACAAAAGTAAATACGAATTTGCCATACTATATCGTAAGTATTGTTTTATTTCTAGAACCCAAAATTAATTAAATAGAACCCTGAGAAATCAAGACAAAGTTCGCATCATCCGGAGACGATTAAAACTCCATTTTAATTGTCTCCAGATGATGATGAATATTGTCAATATAGTAGCTACAATAAATTTTCCTCTGGTATTTTAGTTTTTCCTAAAGACACCTTAACGTTAACAGTAGGTAATATTACTACCCTAATTTAAGAAATCTGAAATGTTCATATGCTTACCTGACATAGCAATCCATTGTCTGCTTTCCACAATTTACAAACACACACTTATTTCCTCTGGGTCTCTGTCTCTTTTCACAATCATTATTACCAGTCATATTCACATGTATCGCAAATCCAACAACACATTACCACCACATTTAAACGAACAATATAATAACCATTCCAAAAAGATTATAGGACTACTACTACTATGCTAATACTTTATAATCTGTGACCCATAAAGAGAAGTCTTATCAATGTGTCGTCTTATCAATGAAGAGACAATATTAGTCAGCGAACCAACCGACCTAAGAGCCAATAGTAATGTGATTTTGGGTTGTTTACCTCCTACTTTAAGTTGAATAGAGATAAACACAAATATTATAATATAATACATTTTATTTGCGCATTCCTTATTTTCTATTGTAAATTGGGTTAAATTATTAATTAGTTAAATTATTAATTTTAATGCCTTTTTGCGGCATTGCTGCAAAAAGTTCAGAAGATGCGGTCAACGGGTGCGGTTGGGTGGGTCAGGTACGCAGCGTTTGTACTGCATCTCTTTCTGGCTTACGTCTCAACGCTTTAAGTTTCTGGTCCGATTTAGGTGCGAAAAAATATAACATAGGCACTGACTATCTATTTACTTAATCTATGCTGTTCATACTGATCACGCAGAATTAGAAATCTTGTTTTTCTGTGAAGTGCATGTTTTATTACAACGCTATGTTTTTTAATATTATTTTTATATTTAAAATTTTAGTCATGTTCCCTATTAAGACTGTCACCTATTAAGTCTGTCTTTCCAGTATACGTTATATTTATCATAAAAAAATCACTATCATTAAAGTCACAAGTTAGCCAGGTTTCTGTTAGAATAACAATATCATATGTTTCTAATATTAAATTTTGATAAAATGTTGCAGTTTTCATACGTAATGCCCTACAGTTTTGGTAGTATATTCTTAGCTTCATTATCAGGTATTGGCAATATCGCAAAAAAAAACATTATACCACAATAGGCACATTTGCATATTAAACTCAAACCAAACAAAATCTGCACACATTACATTGTAACGAAGTGGAAATATTTTTCCACTCGTTACGTAAAATTGTACTGTCATTGCTATATTGTTTTAATTATTAAGCTAAGTAGGAACATATTTTCGTATGTATAAGTTACTATTGAGCGTATGGGTCCGTTTCTTTTTCGACAAGCATTGTTATTTTATTTTCAATTCAGTTCTGCTTACAACGTGCATACAAATAAATATTTTCTGGGAAATCTCGCGTACAAAATACGATTTCCAATACCAAGAAAACTATCCGCAGGCAGGCTCGATATCATCGAGCGCGCGCCGTAACAATATCGAACACACATGATAACGCTTCGGAAATTCATGGTGAGGGAGTCGGTCCCCACCGCGCCGAAAGATTTAATAAAACTAGAGCTCCTACAGTGAAACAGTCAGTCTGTGTCCAAGACTCCCAGCAGCAAGAAGCCCCAACAGCAGCAGCTCCGCCTACCTGAACCGTCTAGTAGTTCCAGCCGTAATCCGGGACAAGAAGTTAGCCATATACACGCAGTACAGGACTCAGGAAGGACGACATCCAGAGGCCATACCAGACTGGAGTGAGTACGCGATTTCCTACGAATCGCGGTTTCTACCAACAACCGGTCGCAAGGCCTTCTTATTGGTAGCTGCTGACAACCGGTCGAAAGGCCTTATTGTCAACAAATACGCTTCTATTATACACGCCGACATTAGTAAAGGTACACTCCAATCTAACAATACTCGCTCGCTCACTTTAACTGGTATGGTAAGTCAAATCATTTAAATTACCATTTCCGATTAACACCTGAGTTCT